>JASANE010005873.1:0-30132 GCA_030248225.1 Trileptium ribeirensis | reverse complement strand
CTGTAACAGTGGAGGCTAGCGTAACGTGAGCACCATTTGACAAGGATTATATTTATAAGCAGAACCTTGACCTTGATCTAGTCTTTAGACTCAGGCAAAGACTTAGGCAAAGACTCTTAAACCTAGACTTCGGCTCATGCTTATGCTAAGGCTTAGCCTTAGTCACACAGCATCAGAGGCGTCAGGGGATTAGCTATGCTGGGCGCGGATTCGGGTCTTCTCGCACCAGCAGGGAGTGTGGGTATGGCGGTGCCCTCAGGGATTAGACCAGGGCTTCGAGTGGGGGCGAGCGAGGCTTCAGGGGATGGCCCTCCAATCCCAGCTTCGACATGTATCTCTTAGGAGGACAATATATTATATTATTATACGAGGGGAAATAGGCTAGGTGACTCGGGAGTTGATCATGAAAAGGATAACTCTCAAATGGACACAAAAATCAGTCGAGTAAATCAATTTTTATGATATTTTGTGGGTACTATATATAACGTAAATTTCTTGAAGACTGACTAAATAACTAATTTTTATTATGTACGTCAAAATATAAGTTATTTTGCATCTTTTAATGAATTATTATGTTTGAAACACCAGGTATTTTAGGAAATAGTTGGTCTTATTTTGTGCATATTTTTAAACATAAATGCACGAAATAACTTAAGGTGACCCCGGTAACCATCCTATTCTGTCATTACCGATATCCAATCGTAAACCCTTGTTTCGGAAAACAGGCTTAATTTCATTCGATTTTTGGCTAACCGAAACTTGGCAAAATCAAATTCAAGTGCAGAAATTAGACCTTGTGTTCGAACAGAATTACGGCGATTTCAGTTTGCAGAAATTCTGTTCCTTAATGCATTATAGTTTTAATTTGGATTATACAGTGTTCGCGAACAAATTTATTGCTAAAGTGACGTCACAATCAAATCGAAAAATTTTCGCTCTCTAAAATTTGGGTAATTTTACTTCAATTTTCGCGAACACAATAGGGTTATATTTCAATCGCGAGCACTGTGTTTACGAACAGATTTACGCCGAATTTCAATCGATCAAAAAGCGTTCCGTAACGAATTTTATCCAAAATACACAATAGGATGGTTGGCAGGTTCACCTTACGTTTACTCACGCATAATTTATAGTAATCTACAGGAGCCAATATCTTCGAGTACAGGTAGTTTGAAAATTATTTTTCGATTAGCTTTGGATCGAGGCTTGACGAAGCGTTACGTACAATTCACTTATTAGTAATTAGCATATATGACCTATTTGGGTACTTAATTATATTTTTAACAAAATAATGCTGTTTCTGCAATTTTTCATAATAGATAAAATTTTTATATATCATTTCACATAAATTTATCTACATATTTTTAAATGAACTTTGGATAGATTTTGGTGTTTAGCTAAATCTAATGTTGTTAAAACGGAATTTTATAGCGCGCTGCCATATGGAGCGTAATGCGTACACAGTGTCCTTCGGGGCTAAGAGGTGTCCTGGTGTGTAGACCCCAAAGGCCTCAGCGGTCGGACCGAAAAGCCATGATCGTAGCGGCATCACAATCGCCTATGCGTCCAGCCATGTTGAACGCTAAACGGCGGTCCCGTTGGGACACTGCGTATGAAGGGCGCTCGTATGAAGAAAACACGGCGAGTGGTTACTACTAAGCAACTTGTTATACTTCACAACTATTACCCGTGTTAAACTACTCAACAGTAACGTCAAACAACATGCGTTGGCAATAAATCTGTGCGAACGTCACTGAACTCTAAATTCGGAGTTGGTGCAATGCGCAGTGATGGGCGACGCAGCTGCTACGTAAGGCAGTGCCAGAAAACAATTTATTGCTCACCGCGGTGCATAGTAAAAGCTTTAAACCAGGCGATTATGAAGCACAGTTAGACTATAGGAATTGTAAATTTGAAACTATTAGCTGGAGTTCGGAGAAGTAGCTGTTCAAACCCGATAGCCATCCTGTAAATGGTCGCTTCCATATAATGGACAGGACCTTACTTTGATTATCGGCTTGATCTCAAAACAATTTAGCCTACAATATACTAGTTTGTTTTCAACAAGAGCTAAAAATTGTTGAATATATTATTTTTTTAAAATTCCTGAACAAATAGAAATTGTGCGGGATTTGAGGATATTGAAAAACGAAAACTTATTTCTCTTTATATGTACTTTTATACATAAACTTGCCGCCAACTGTCATATAAATCTAGATATGCAGCAATTTTTCAGCTGTAAATTCATTTCAACTAGATGCTGACTGCGTTTATCGGATATATTTTCTGTAAAAGTTCATTAAATTTACTATTTTTAATGCGGGATTCACGTTGTAATGTCCCCACTAGTTAGAATTTATGTACCCCACCCTGTGGCAGGCACACCCTTCACAACTGGGTGTCTTAGACACCCTCCACTTTTTGAATAAAAGTTCATAGAGTAGCTAGCTAGCTGTTAGCTTTATTTTAGAAGGTGTCAAGCACACCATATTAGTTATGCGTTTTTTTGATGGTATCGGCTTTACTGTCGGGTCAATTCCCATATAGCCTTCGGGGCACCGTATTAAAACTGCAAGATGTTTGGCGCAGAATTTTTAGTAGCTTAATCCGATGTCGTCTGCACCATTGTCATTCTATTTCGTGATATCATAAATATACAGTGGTCTCAAGTGGAATATTAGTGATTTACGCATACATGCCGAAGCAGGGTTTCACGGAGGCCATACTCCAGAGTCATCGACCCCTTCCACCGAGAACCTGGGTTTACCTCCTGAGTCTTCGCACCTCCCAGGCCCCGCGTCCCCCTCCCGACTCCGAAGGCGGCCCTAAAGATTTTCAACATTTCGGGGGTGCTTGTTTTCGGGGGTGGCGTATACGGTGCCGGTTTCGGGGCCCCGGGCGAATGCAGGGACTCGGCGGGGGTGACTTCGGGAACCCTGTGGGGAACGGGGCCCGGAGGGGACGGGGTGCGGGTCCTCGTGGGGTGGAGGGCGTAGTGGTGCTTGACTCCAGGGGGTTCCTCGCGAGGGTGCGGGTCCTCGATGAGGGGGTGTGGGGCCTCGAGGGGGTGCTTGCTTTGGGGTTGCTTGGTTTCGGGGGAGGTGTGCTTGTCTTCGGGGGGGGGGGTTGGGGAAGTTCGGGGCCTCGGGGGGATGCATTTGGGTTCAGGGGGGTGCTTGGCTTCGGGTACGAGGGCACCAATGCAGAGCATCGGATGGGGGGTGGAGCGAACACCAAGGATGGGGTTCTGGTAGGGTCCCAACTGTCTAGGACTGCACTGGATAGATTCAAGTGCCACTTCCGAATTTAACTTGCATTCTACATTTTAGAGTCAGAATAAAATGTTTTCAACGATAAAAATTTTTATTCAGTAGTTTACAATATGGAAGTGACCATAATAATACTATACGGTGTATCCCCCTTCACACAATATTTAACGAAAGATACTGAAGACACACTATATTCTGGCAATCGGGTTCATTGATCCTATACCATTGAAAACATCTGAAAACAAGTAGTATTCGTGCTGGATTCTAGCCAACCAAACCTCATATCTAAAGTGCCCATATACCTAGGTATTGACCATTCTTGATGCCCAGCACGCAATACATAACCAAACAAATTAAAACTCACTACATTTTGAAAATCGGGTCCGTCGACAGCAAAACCCTTGAAACCCATGAAAAGGTGTAATATTGTCAAATTGGACTATATGTAGTAAAACCGTCGTATTCTGCATTCCCGATAACCTAGTAGGCGTTTGTTGTGATGTAAAACATATAATAAACATATCGCGATTTAAAATTCAATATTTCTGGCAAAGAGTAGACGAATCATATTCAGCCCCACAGCCGCCCAGAGAGTCGTCCGACAAAAAGGTCGTAATCAGCAAAGTTTCAGACCTCGATGAGCTGATTCTGTGTAATAATCTCAGGGATGCGAAGCCTGTATAGCGAAATACTGGGCTGCGTAAGTGTCTTGCAATTTAATATGCAAATTAGTTACGTCACATCACGATAAACAAGTTTTGTAATGTTTTGTATTGTTGGTGGTCTTTTCCGTCTGTTTTGTTTTTGGACGCTGTCGTTACTTGATCATGACGGAAATTTCGATTGAGGCTGTACGTTTCGATTGAGTTTTCGTCTAAACATACATATATTAAATGAGATTGACTAGTTACTCTGCCGACCGTCTACTTCGTCAGGTCTTTGTCATCACGACGATATTCATGGATACTATTGTACCTCTTGTACTACACTTCTTCTCATATTAGCGTATTGCAGTCTAATCGTCGTTACTCTTCTCTCAACGTTATAATCCTTCGTGCCACCACGTTCTAAGTGTCCCTAAACGCAGCATTTAACGTTTCTACAGCTACATAGTCACTCCGTGTTCATCAGCCTAGTGACCTAGTCGCCAGTCTAGTTACAACGGGCTCGTCGACAATACTGTTGCTTGGACGTATTTGTGCCGTGCCTTTGACGACTCAACCACCAATTGCATTCAATCAACTTTATACGGACCGTAACAATCGTCGCACCGATTCAATCCGAACAATTTATCAGTGAGTTAATTACAATTTTAAACATATTTTACGGCAAAAATTGGCGCAAGCAGCAGGATTTAGCAATATGCCATCACGCTCTGGCGCTTTAAGACAGGCCATGGGACCTATACGTGGTAGACTCGTACTGCATGTCAAAACAGTGTCCGACTACAATTTAATTTCTCTTGATACATTGCGTGAATCGGAGTGTCAAAAGCTAATAGACGATGTCGATGAAGTAACAAGCAAAATGAAGTCAGCTATAGATAGTTTAACAGAACGCGACAAACAATGGCAAAATATTATGCTAACAATAGATGAGCAGACTCTTGCAGCGGAAGAGTTGCTATACAGCAAAGTGGCACTAGATGAAGAAAATGAACATTGAACACTCAAGAGACGTATTATGTCAACTTGAGCGAAGGCCCACTGAAGCTGTCCGACGAATAGCACAGTTAGTTTCGACAACCAACAACGTACAGTCAGTATCATCTAATTATTCAACTGTTAGATTGCCAAAACTGATGCTTCCGACATTCACTGGTAAATATTTGGAATGGCAGACATTTTGGGATATATTTCGAGCTAACGTGCATGAACGAAACATTAGCGGTGTAGAGAAATTTGCGTATTTACGGGCTCAGTTATCTGGTGCGGCACTATTGGCAATCGATGGCTTAGGCATAACGGAATGAAACTACATTACAGCTATTAATATTCTAATGGAGCGGTTTACGCGGAGTCCTACGTAACTGGTAGGTGCCCTCTACAGCCAAATGAAGAAACTACCTATCTCTGATGATACAGTCAAATCGTTGCTCGAAACATACGACTCCATGGAGAAAATCTTTAGACAGTTGGAAAGTATTGGCGAGGACACCACAGCAAATCGATCAATCTCACTAGAGGTCATAAGCAAGTATCCAACTAATGTCATCGCCGAACTGACAAAACAACAATATAGGTACTGACTCGACAGTTAGCGAAATACGAAATGCTATTCGGCAGTACATCAAGAAATCAGAGGATCTATCACACCTGTTGGATGAGCTATGCCCTTTCGAAAAGTCTAAAAGAGAAAATTTCAGCAAAAGTAAAAATCAGTCTGTGATTAGTAACAGGGTTGAGATGCCTGTAGTCTCATCAGCACACACAACTGCCTTTGTAGCACCATCGTTTCGCCAAACTAACAACAAGGATTTCAACAATGATAATAGGAGCACTCCACGAAGTTCATGCAGTTCTGTTCTGGGAAACATTTTAATGCGGATTGTACTACATATAATACAAGCGAACAACGACGAGCACGATTACGAGAATTAAAACGCTGTTTCCGGTGTTTGTTACCTGATCATCAACAGTCGCAATGTACATTTCCGGCACAAAATATTCGCTGCTTTGTTTGCAAACAGACTGGGCAACATGCAACTCCACTGTGCCCAAAGCTGTTTTCAGCACCGGCATCGGCAACTTCATCAAATAACAACAGTGACGTTGAAACTAAACAAACAGCATTACTTACTACGGGCGAACAAGCATTATTACTAACAGCTACAACGATCGCATTCAATACGACAACAAACCAATCAACCCGTCTCCGAATAATATTTGATACAGGCAGCCACCGAAGCTACATTACCGAGACCTGTGCAACTGCGCTGAACCTATACGAACAGAACACGGAGTCGCTATGTGTATCTATTTTTGGCACCAAAAGGCCTCTTTCTGTAACTACAACGCTTGTGGATATTGGTTTATATCAAAGGGATGGTTCTTCACGCTCTGTTAATCTTCATACAATCCCGATGATAACAGACTGTGCATTGTCTCCACAACACATTCCTGCTGAGCAGTTAAAGGATCTTCATGATTTGCAGTTGGATCTAGCTGACAACATCAACAGCACATCTAAACCACTTGATATATTAATCGGATCTGATTATTTTTAAGAATTCATTACAGGTTCTAAGAAGCAAACTGCATCCGGATTGTATCTTATTTCGTCAACGCTAGGGTACCTCGTAACAGGACGATACAAAGACTTCAGTGAAACTTCTAATGCAGCATCGACGTTTCTGTGTATAACTGAACGATCAACTCAGTTGCCGCTAAATAATTTTGCTACTTCTGCATCAAGATTCGCGACACAGTGTTCTAAGTGTCCCGATATTGACGATTATTGGGAATTAGGAAAAAATTGGCATATGCGATGACCCTGTGGTTAAAGACGATGATAAGGCTTTAGATAGCTTTAGCAAGACAGTCTTTTATGACGGAAGCCGATACCACGTACAGTGGCCGTGGAAGGATGATAACTGTGTCTTACCGCTGAATTTTGAACTCGCAAAGCGCCGTTGTCAATTGTTACATAAACGATTACTCTCGACCGACTCTGAAGTCCGCGAAAAGTATCAGCAGGTTATAAATGATCATTTGGAGAAAGGAATAATTGAGCAGGTACCTAATTTCCAGATTGATACCGGGAAAGTGTCTCACATCGTGCATTACTTACCACATCACCCGGTTGTAAAGTTGTCAAGCAACACGGCAAAGGTACGAATTGTGTTTGATGCTTCGTCTAAAACTTCAAACGACAGTCAGTCCCTGAATGACTGCCTTTATCGTGGTCCCGTAATCCTTCCGAACTTATGCTAAATTTTAATTCGTTTTCGTTTGTACCCAGTTGCACTTATGGCGGATGTTGAGAAGGCCTTTTTACAGATTGCTTTACAAATGCCTGATCGCGATGTCACACGGTGGTTGTGGTATGACGTCGACGGAAACTTGATACACTTCAGATTCTGCCGAGTTCCCTTTGGTGTTGTAAGCAGTCCTTTTTTATTGGGGGCTGTGATACAGTATCATCTGTCAAGTTGCGATAGTTGGATATCTCGATTATTTCAACCTAACATTTACGTCGATAACGTGATCTGTGGCGTTAATACGGTCGACGAGGCATCAGAAGTTTATTCTAACGGAAAAACATTATTCAAACAAGCTAGTATAAATTTATATGAATGGTGCTGCAATTCAGATCAAGTGATGGCAAATATCGCATTGACTGATAAGGTGAAATCGCGGAATGTCAGACTGCTAGGGATGGAGTGGGATAGTGAACGAGACGCCTTGGGCTTTCGTTGTTCGATGGAAAGGCAATCTGCATATAACTGTATGACGAAAAGACAGATGCTTCAATTCATTGCTTCTATTTACGACCCATTAGGCTTATATCAACCCGTTCTTTTGCCAGCGAAATGTTTTGTCCAGCGGTTGTGGCGAGATGGTAAGCAATGGGATGAAAAATTGTGTGTGATTTTGCGAGATGAATGGCGCCAAATACTATCCGATATCTATCCTATTTTTGACGACAAAATCCCACGTTATTTAAGTGCTCTACACATGAACGAACACACAGAGATTTTAGTCTTCTGTGATGCATCCCAAATTGCCTACGCAGCAGCAGCGTATCTCCGAACATGAAACAGTGATGGGGGAATGGTTATCTGCCTTAGTGTACGCGAAGTCACGATTAACCCCAAAAACGAAAGCGAAGACTGAGATATCAATGCCTCGACTAGAGCATTTAGCATTAACAATAGGTTGTCGCTTGGGAGAGTTTGTAAGGAGGACTCTTCTACGTGGCTCTTCTGTGAAATGTACCTTATTCACTGATTCAATGTGTATTCTACATTGGATTAAAACAGCAAAGAGCCTGTATTCGTAAAGAATCGCGTGAAAGAAATAAATGCACTAACAAACACCGACATTCTTTATGTTAAAACACCTGATAACCCAGCCGATCTGAACACCCGCGGAATGACAGCAAACGTTATGAGAAACCATGCTTTGTGGTGGAGTGGGCCATCCTGGCTTTCTCAGTCCCGTGATACTTGGCCTGTACAAGCTACATCTGATACAGAAGTGTCGGTCTCGACTGGTGGAGAGACCAACTCACATATATCAATTTTTTTGGCTGGGGAGGCCCCTGGTAATGCAGCATCATCGAATCTAGACGATCGCACACATTTCCCGCTTACGATTAATCCAACAAAATACTCGTCTTTTAAAAAACTTAAACATGTTACGGCTTGGTCTATTCGTTTTCTCTTTCGTCACATTTGGTGCAAGCTAGACTACGATAAATACTCTTGTATTGTCCAGTCAATTGGTGGCGCTCCTGATGAGTATAAAGGACTGAGTCATTTAACATGTTCAGAGTTGAATGCAGCAAAACATTTGTGGGTACAATATATGCCAAATCTGAACTATCCCAGAATATTTACTGCTCTAACAATTGGTAAGCCGCACAGCTTGATCAGCCAGTTAGGAGTAGCAACAGACTCGGATGGCTTATTACGGTGTTACGGGCGTTTTGATTATGCCGACCTTACCAGTGAAGCTATTCGACCGAAATTATTGGCTCGCAACGATGTAGTTACTAACTTGATCATTCGTGATACCCACGAACGGTTATTTCACTCAGGAGTCGGTCATACTCTCAGTGAACTCAGGAGAGAATATTGGATACCACATGGGCGGAACTGTGTTCGTAAAGTTATATCGCGTTGCATAGTGTGCCGCAAATATAAGGGCGGTTCATATCGTTTACCTCTCATGCCGCCGTGGCCTCGTGAGCGCTTATCACCGTCCAGTCCGTTCCGATATACATGTCTGGATTACTTCGTGCCTGTGACAATTAAGGTGCTCGACACGACGAAAAAATTAAGGGTATGTCTGTATACTTGTCTGGCTGTACGGGCCATACATCTCGAATGGTTTGGCGATTGTTCGCCTAATTAGTTCCTTGATTGTATGGTACGTTTCATATCACGACGGGGCAAACCAGATCAAATAATCTCATACAATGCCCCTCAGTTCAGGGTTAATAAATCTGTATTCGATACGATATGGGCGCACGTGTTTCAAGATGACTCTGTTCAGTCATACGCATCATCTGCTGGAATCACATGGAAGTTTACAACAGAATTATCGCCATGGCAAGGTGGCGTTTATGAACGCTTAGTTGCATTGGTCAAAGGTTCCTTCAAAGCGGCCGTTGGTCGACGGCTATTACCTTGGGGAGAGTTTATTACACTGTGTACTGAAATCGAAGCTGTGGCGAATAGTCGGCCAATCACTTATGTCAGCGAAGATGTTCACTCCTCGCCAGCCTTACGTCCTTTTGATTTTCTGATTAATCGCCCATCTGGACTACCTGTTACAGATCCATCATTGCCTATACTTGCTCATGGCGATGCTGGAAGAAATGTCTTGCGTTACTGGAAAGTGAAACAAGGACGGCTCCACTCCCTTTGGAGACACTGGTACGATGAGTATTTAATGAGTCTCCGAGAACGTGGTCAAAGGCAACACAAACATCAAAGGAGCCAAATTGATTCTTCGCCACGTGTGGATCAAGTAGTATTAATCGGAGAAAACGACGTTCCTAGAGGCTGCTGGAAATTGGGCAGAGTGTCTAATATATTCTATAGCGCCGATGGCAGCGTACGATCAGTAGAATTAGTACTGCCTAATAGACAAGTTGTACGTCGACCCATTAATCGTCTTTATCCACTTGAACTTGACAATGACAGTTCTACTAAGTTAAACGATGAACCCGAGTTTGACGGTTTCACCATATCAGAAGTCCAGGAACACCGTGTTGAAGGATTGCAACAGCCTTCAAATCAACTCACGTAGCTCACCAAGCGATCAATCGGGACGCAAATGTAGTTGCTTACGCCATCACTCTATAGTCACAGCTCAATTTGCAGACGAAACTATCTAATAATGTAATATAATGTTGCTCATCGTAATATTGTTAATCGTTGTTTCAAACTCTTTCACGCCGGGAGTGTCTTGAAATTTAATATGCAAATTAGTTACGTCACATAACGATAAACAAGTTTTGTAATGTTTTGTATTGTTGGTGGTCTTTTCCGTCTGTTTTGTTTTTGGACGCTGTCGTTACTTCATCATGAAGGAAATTTCAATTGAGGCTGTACGTTTCGATTGAGTTTTCGTCTAAACATACATATATTAAATGAGATTGACTAGTTACTCTGCCGACCGTCTACTTCGTCAGGTCTTTGTCATCACGACGATATTCATGGATACTATTGTACCTGTTGTACTACACTTCGTCTCATATTAGCGTATTGCAGTCTAATCGTCGTTACTCTTCTCTCAACGTTATAATCCTTCGTGCCACCACGTTCTAAGTGTCCCTAAACGCAGAATTTCACGTTTCTACGGCTACATAGTCACTCCGTGTTCATCAGCCTAGTGACCTAGTCGCCAGTCTAGTTACAACGGGCTCGTCGACAATACATACTGTTGCTTGGACGTATTTGTGCCGTGCCTTTGACGACTCAACCACCAATTGCATTCATTCAACTTTATACGGACCGTAACAATCGTCGCACCGATTCAATCCGAACAATTTATCAGTGAGTTAATTACAATTTTAAACATATTTTACGACATTAACGCCCCGAGCGTTTTTGAATTGGGGTCTGGTTCCGGGGTCAGGAGACAAAATATTGGTTTTTTGGCCCCATTTTAGTACCCTTCACGGAAGCAAGGTTATTTTTTTCTTAACTATTGAATGTTTTTCTCCGGATTCTTTTATTTCATAGTGAAATGCTAACTGCCCATGCCACTTTTTTGTTTTTTCGATTAAGGCTCAAGGTTCTGGATTTATGGGGTTCGAAGTACGGGGTATGGCGCCCCAATGGTTCCTCGGTCCAAAATTTGGAAATTTGTTCTGACGTCTTGGGCGGCTAATAAGTTTTACCTGGGGGTTTTCAAGCTTGGGAAACTCAGTGCCGGTGCCGGTTTTGCTCTGCGACCCATGGTTCGATCGGTATCCTGGCAAAATTTTGGGCTTCCCTTGGTTCATCGCATCTTGCCAATTTTTTTCCAGTCGGTTAAAATACCCACAGTGTAAATAAAATTTGATCAAAATTTGTTCGAAAGTTTTGGCCTGAAACCAAAAATTTCGCTTTTCTCTAGATCAAAAGCGTCTTGGCAGTGTTTCTGACACTATTTTTAACTGTAATTCTTTTGGCAAAACGTGCCCTAGCAAAATCGGACTCCCACTCTTCGGAAACAAAGGGCCACTGGTTTATGCCCCTGGTAAAATTTTCAGGGAATGGAGAGCCCAGTATAGCTATTTTGGTGACCATATGTTTATTATAGGTCGTAAAAATTGCTATTTCAATAAGGCCTGAAAATGACATTTTAGCCATTTTAGGACGAGTAATTTGTTATTTCTTGAAACATATTTCAAATATATATTGCTTCCAACAAGCTCTTAACCATGGCCCATTGATTTCGTATGCTCAGTTTGAAGGCCATGCATATTGAACTGCTCTTAAATTTTTCGTAAAAGTAGATAGATTTTGCTCAAATTACCCAAATTTCTCTGGTTAGGCTATTTAGAGGCTTTGGTGTTGTAGATGGGGTATGTTTGTGTCTTCACAGTCTATTTTGTATATATATATTGGAAAAAATGAGGGTGACTAGAGGGAAAAGTGTCTAGCGGGGAAGAAAAAAACAAATCCTGTCATTCTGTGAAAAATGCTTCCTATACTGATGTATTGGAAAAATACTGTTTTGATTAGCAGCGATGAAGCTGAGTGAATTATTACGACATCCATGGTGTTGGAAATACTTTATAGGTTTTATAAAAATGGTTTAAAACATGGTGCAGTCACTAAAATGGCTGTGGATTAACGTATAGGTGAAACCTCGGTTCTTTTCCATTATCACCCCCAGCCTGCATTTGCGCGAAAATGGTCATATTCTGGATATTTTGGTATTTTTGTGATCCTAGAGACTTCCCCTGATCATTTCGAGCAAAAAATTTAATTCAAAATTTTAGACTTGTGTGTCCCAAAGCCTTCCTTGGCACCATCATGGTTCCTCGGCCCAAAATTAAAAAAAAAATTGTTCTGACATCCTGGGTGGGTGAAAAGTTTCACTTAGGGGTTTCGGGCATGGGAAACTCATTGCCGGTGTTAGTTTTGTTTTAACATGTGGTGGTATTGTGTGATGTCCACATATAGCACATCGACGAATGCAATCGAGAGCTGATTTGATGTGCAAGCAAAAGGCGTAGGTGTACCTATGCTTCACTACGTTGTGCAATCTCGTTAGAGTTACTAGTGTATATAATTGACTTGTTATTTGATGCTGCTGTAAGGCCGTTGGGTTTAGAACCGTGTTTGCTTTTAAATAGCAATGCACTGTATAGCTATCGGTTCATTGAAGTAAAACATTCATAGCTGGATCATTCATTGCAGTGATACGGACGACAATAATAGCATATAGTGTGATTTTGACAATTTGGCAATAACAATTTTCGTAAATTGTTTTCACCTCTTATTTCGTAGTTGTATTTGAGCAGAGAAGCGACACAACAACAGTAAAATATACCTGAGCCAAGTAGATGGGACTATTCTGAAGATCCAATGTACAATATCGAAATATTACCGAATCTTGGTCCAAAATAATGTTTTTGCAAGTGTAATACTCGGGACGCCGATGCACTACGCAACTTCCAAACGCAGTGCCCGTATAGCCCAGATATCGTAACCTAGAGTGCGGACCTAATGCGCAACTAAACTTAGAATGACCCCGCTGACCAACCGTCACTGAACATTTTTTGGTCAAAAAAGCTACTTCTTGTTCGCAAATATCAAATATTTTCGTGAACAGAATTCTGTAGGGTTTGTATTAACAAGGGGCTTGTTCGCTAATAGTAGTTGCTAAATAATATGGCCGTCCCATTAATGACGTCACAGTTACATTAAATTTGTTAGCGAACAGAGGCGAATCCTGTTTCAGTACGGCATTGTCATAACCCTAATGAAAACATTTAAGTCTGCGCTAGCAGTGAATCTAATCGAATATCCTATTTAATCCGTAACAGAGATTTTGGATTCGACATCGGGAATTGCAAAATAGGATGGTTAGCGGAGTCACTTTAAGTTTAGTCGCGCATAACGTGCTCGTGCTTGGTCATCTCCATCGGCCAGACCCAACAAGCTACAGAACTTAGCGAGGCTCCGTCACCTGCTCAGAGGCCAAGGAGATTCCTGTTGCGATCTCATCTGGAAGTTTAACCCATTGCTGCTAAAATACATCGTTGGAGTTAGCTTGAATACGATTTATTTTATTAGCCTATAGCCACATTGGCCCTCACCAAGGCGCGGCAATCACTGGAAGCTTAACGTCGGATTGTATCGCTCTGATCATCTACCCAATTCTGTGGGTGGTTCACCGAGATTTCTTCTACGACATTGGAGCTTTGGAACTCTCGCGCACATATTCAATTGCTGTAGTACTCGTTGATTTTCCATCGGAACTCGCTGAGCCTTGTGACCTTCCGATGGCAAGTCTGAACGACTGGAGCGACTATTTCAAACCCGGTGTACATATTGCTACTTATATCATCAATCAACACGGATACAGATGGATTTTTAGCGATTATTTATTGACAAGCGGGTCGGTTACCCATTCGATACCGTTTAACACTAGTCGGTAGTGGAACTACATTTGTGAGCGGAGCTTGGGCTGTGGCATTACGAATGTACTCAATTTTATGTTCTTGTAACGACATTGCATAGGACATAGGGCTTCATCATTGGTAAAAATATTATATTTGAATTGTTCGACCCAAAAGCCCTATAATCGTTTGATCCACACGATTCTAGTTCAATAAATAACACAAATATTGCAAAATTCTCTATTTTAGCTGCAGAAAATTAGCTAATTACTAATTAACCACTCAAAACTATTTAATCCCAAATATCAGGTGCACACTCTGACATGATAGGCTTTCAAACAAAAAAGTTTTTTTAAATCGGTTCTGTGGTTCTTGAGATCCGTCGGACCGAACGAACGAACGAACGGACATCGACCTTTTTACTCCCAGACAGAAAATAAAAACGCTTCGCCGAGCTCTGCTCAATCATACGGTTATCCACTCAGGAACATCAGTACGCATATGCAATGGACATGGTACAGTTAACATAACATGAGCACCTATTTGACATGGGTCAAGTCGAACCATGGGGCAAAGCTTTCCTGATCGAACGTATACAGCCGTAAGCTAGACCAAAAACGTTAAGCTTATACTCAAGTGACATCTGCGTTACTAAAATTGGAAAAGCGTTCGAACACTCTGCGACAAAAGCAATCTTATGCCACAATAATTCCGTTCAGGTAAAGATGTAGCTAACGGAAATTTGTCGACAAACATAAAACATGAAAATACGCACAAGATTAGGGTACATACGTAACGATAAAAAAATTTAGCATGAATAATACGGAGTAATTCGATTACTTATTCTATCCTACAAATATTAAAGGAAGGGTTTAAATACGGTAGTTTACATAGTACAATTTCATACATTAACGACACGTGATAATCAGTTAATATCATACGGCAATTAATTAACATCAAACAGCAATCAATAGTTGAACGGAGTACTGTATGTTGCCTCGTCATTTAATTAGTGACGCGCTTGAATGGATTAACGAGTTTCCTGCTGTACCTATCTACTATCTAGTGAAACCACAGCGGGGAAACGGGCAACACGAAGTCGGCGGGGAAGGAAAACCCTGTGAGCTTGACTCTATTACTCATTTACACGTGCATATATATATATATATGAGTATTCAGGGAATCATCGGAAACAGCAACCGGAACTGTCTATTTAAACTGAAACCGGAACCTAGTCTACGAAACGTATATATAGTAAAACAGATGAAGGTAAAAATGAAGGTACAGTGGATTTAATATGTATTAAAAGTATATAAATTTAACAGTAAACTTAATGTATTGCGATGACATTATTCCCTCTTTGGAATTTTGAAGAGATAGAAGTAGCTAAGACTGACTTCGTTCGTTCGAGGTTCTACATCGAACCAGGACTGGAATCGCTCGCGGATCTAGTGGTCCCTGTTTTGTTGATAGATTAACTGGATTTCGAGCTTGCTCACGTCTTGTCAGCATAGGTAGGCATCTAGCATCAAGTGACGGCCACTTTTGTGAACACAGACAAGTTCCCATCCGGGCGCGCTCGTTTCATATATATACTTCATATAACCACATAAGGGGCGGGAGCCATGGTACCATCTAAACGTGGTACCCATTTTCGTAAAACAAACAAACAAACATGGGAAGAGGGCTTACACTTTTTTACCCAGTGCTCCAATCGACACACGCACCTCGGATTCGACTCGACCTGATCATTCTCAAAAGGAGAAATCGGGTTCTTGAGCGAGTACGTCCAAGTTTGCGGTAGAAAAAGAGAGGGTTTCAGCAGCCTCACATGGGCTGGGGTTATGCTTTTGGGGCTAGTGAGTTACGTATTTGGATACAACGGTTACATACTAAATGAAAAAATTTTCTTAATTCTCACGGGCTACTGTACCCAAGGTGGAAACAGCAGGTCCGTACCGAATTTAGACCCTAGAACCCGAGGAACGTTATTATAATTTTTATATAGGTTAATATTTATTATCTAATAAAATAATTTCTAATTTATCCCAATACCTAAGTTCGAGTCAAAGTTTTTCCTTAAGTTTGTGAATGTCGAACTGGCCTTGATAGAACCAGTCTCGTTGTAAAGATCGAAAAGTCTGGCCCATTTACACAAATTTTAAGCTGTTTCGAAGTTATAGGCCGGGACACGATGACTCTCAATTCCGAGCATTCGGAATTGACACTTTGGAAAAGTTTTGTTTACTAAAATTTTCTGGTTTCCTCAGTGAAAATGAACACTGGGGAATTTATGTTTTGTACTTGCCTGTTGTCATGAAATTTGCTATACGGCGAACAGCCACAAGTCTTGACACTCTATTTTCTGGTAGGGGCGGTCAGGACGGGTTTTCCTCACCAACGTCCTAAATATATTTTTCCTAATTCGTACAATCATGTCATTTTTACAGTTGATACTAATTCAACACAAAATAATACAAATCGTGTGTCTGGGCTGGTAAGGTACCGCGAGATACCTCAACAAATCCGCCCGGCATATATAAATATAAACATTCCTTTACAGCATTTCATAGTTGTTACGGGTAACCAATCAAGATAACACAAATAATGATGGTACGTCGGGATCGGTAAAGTACTATGAGATACCGTACCAGAAACGCATAAATTATACGAGAATTACAGTTATACTTAATAAGTAGACCATGTCAGGTTATAATACAGATGCAAATTTCACGTAAATTAGATGGATCATATGCTCTTAGTACAATTACCATATAAGCACACACTATATACAAATCGAATATTCAATCATCTTTCATACAATTACATACCGTTACAGCAATAGTTGATACAATTGTGGATCATGCAGTGGCAGTGATAGAGCCTACAATTAGAACGATGAACCAATTACAATTGTGGAACAATGTTCAACAAAACCTGAAATAAGACTCACAAAATAGATACCATATGTAGATCGACCATGTCCAGATCGTACTGTTAAGAGTTAACCGAAGAAGACGACATACCTAGGTGTGTACAATAGATCCACGCAATATGTTCACTATGATAAGGTAGTTATTTATCTCCAAAGTTCCACAATGGTTCAACCAACTACATGATAAACCCCTTTAACACAACCTATGTAGAACAATACCAGAATATACCACAACAAACGCACGGTCACGAAATGGTAAACAGGTAAATACACGACGGCATAGGTGCACCTATTTAAAGATATACATACAGTAGCTACAATCGCAAATATACACATTCCAAGCTATAAACTATGCAAAACTAGCACTACTTAGTATGCACTCAGTAGTACATGGATATTACTGGTTAAGAAACAATGGAAAATAATGTGTTATACGAAAAGCTTTTTTCGCAATAATTTTACAGTGTGACTTGAATTGTTGGTCAATTTAAGTCATATAAATTACATTATATATCTCTTGCGAATCGTTATAAAGAAATTTCTAGCGTGGTACACGAAATATAGCAGCTTAATTTACACGAGTGACAAAATTCGTATCAGGGTCTGTGTTGTGAAATGGTTCATTTTACAATTGTTATGTCAAAAAGTTGTGTTTCCACAGATGAAACGTCAAGCTCTTACAGCGAACATAAATCTGAATCAGACAGTGATCAACAGCCAAGTCAAACTATGAGCACTACCAGCTGCAATGGCCTCAGCAGCAACCATACGCAACGACAGCGACAAGTAATGTATTATTTTATATTTTACTGCATTTTTGTCTTCTGATCATAAAGTGTTAACAGCAATCTTTTGCTTTGTTCTAAAATGCGTACGTACTTATTCCTGGTAACCGCCAGATTCCTAGTTGACGATATGTGGCATCTTATGGTGAATTTGCATTTTTCAGGGCATGCATAGAATATTTCCGGCTTCTGCAGGATCAATAATCAAAATCATTGGTGAGCGTATCAATTAAGACTCCGACGCAACAACTAAAATCCCATTAACTCAAGCCTTACTTTCCAAACCTGAGCACACTCCGCTCTCAGCGCGCTAAAGTTACGCGTTTATTATTAAAGAAATTTGGGATAAATTTGGTTGACATTGCACAAATCGGTAACGACTTTAGCAAAAATGGTGGAAAATTACGAGTTCCTAAAATATCGACAATCCATAGGGCCTTGATAACCCTACCTAAGCCAGCGGATCTCATACACCTATTCTTAAAGCGTGTTCTATCTCTTTAATTATCAAATTTACGAAGGAAACAGATCATCATTATAGTTAAAACTTATGTTCGGACCACTACTGGAGCAAAATGTATAAATTTTATGACAATGTCCATTATTGGTTTTGTAGGATGCATATATAAATAACTCATCTTTAGCTGGGTGGGTTGATTCGCGTGATAGCTGCCTTGAAACTTGAAGTTTCTTTTTGTGTCCTTTAGTTCGCACGATTCTAACATCTTCTCAAAAATGCGGTATTGGGTTGGGTCGCGACGGTGATCAATAAATCACGTTATCCATTGTGTTTTGAAAACCGGTGTACACATTTCATTGAAATTGGGCTCATTTTGTACAACAAATAATCCTATGTATGACTGTGTATATTGCATTCCTTCTGGGATTTCTTAAGCTGTAAGGTTTATGATGAAGTGGGTCAGGATGTGGGAGTCGAAGATCGCTCAGCTGATGTAGGCGACGACGAACATTCACCGAATGACTCGTTTGACAGCCAGGTTGAGGGTGTTGGATAGATGACCATAGGTCTTGATTGTGGAATTGTTGGCGGCTTGAAGGGGCAGGTTGACTGAGGGAGGCGTCGATAGTTGGGTGAGGCTTTAATGACACTAATCTGGGCATCCATGTCGACGAGAAGCGGTGTCCAGAGTTTCGTTCCTTTACAAAGTCGCGACGGAACTTACCCGTCCTGGCTAGTGTCCCGCTCCGTCGTTTCTCGCCGTCTTGCAAGGGTGGCGGGATTTCGTTGCCGCCGCGCCAAACTTTGCTTGATACTAGCATAGTGCGTCGTTGCTATTCGGCTGCATTCAACCACCTGATTGACTTCACCCTCGATAACTGATGCCATTGGTTTGGAATTGATTCTGGATGCCGCCGTGATTGGCTGCGAGGCTCGATGCCAGCTTGCGCATCTCACAGACCTCGTACCGCAGCGACTTGACTTAATCTGTCACCGAATCGTTAGCATAGATAGTCGCGACCACCGTGTTTGGGGTTGCCACCTCAATAACTTTATCGGCCAGCGTCGCTGCGGCTTCTAACGTCAGACTTTCAGACGCGACCACTATCACTTGCACCTGGGTCGGGAGTCGTTAAAGGAACAGCTGCCGCAGAATTGAATCGTCGAGCGTGGGCTGTTTGGTACCCAGGAGTTGTCGCATGTGACGGAGGGGCTGGCTTGCCTTGCGGTCTCCCAGTTCTTCGCTGTTGAGGAGTTC
Organism: Trileptium ribeirensis; assembly: GCA_030248225.1. Taxonomy (NCBI): domain Eukaryota; kingdom Metazoa; phylum Nematoda; class Enoplea; order Enoplida; family Thoracostomopsidae; genus Trileptium; species Trileptium ribeirensis. The sequence continues at coordinate 10,637 of JASANE010005873.1, read as the reverse complement.
TCACACGCCGTTGTTCGGATGCGTAAAGCCGTTTGATCAATTCTTCGCGGAGGGCATGGTGGGTTTGTCGGCCGGGGATTTGATCACAAGGTCGCGGACTTCGGTGGCGTGCTCCGGGGACTGGGACCCGATAAAGTAGTTGAACTTGGTATGCTGGATTAAAGGATTTATAAGCATATGCAATAAGTGATCGAGAAATTCACTGTCATTTCATTCGAATGAATCGCAGTGTTTATGAGTCGCACCATGTTATTGTATTGCATTCAGAACGTAGTGTAACGTAGTGGAGATTGTGTGTTGCAGGGTAAATTCCGTCTGTGATCAGCCATAACTCGGAAACGACTTAATGGATTTTCATGATCTTGGGCTCATTCGAATCGGCATAGTCAATTTACCGTATATATATCCTCAGCGTTTTTGATTCAGGGTTCAGGGATCAGAATGTGGGTTTTTTTACTCCATTTTAGTACCCTTCACGGAAGCAATGTTATTTTTATCTTAACTTGCAAATTTTTTTCTGGTTGGTTTTATTTCATAGTAAAGTGATAAATTCTGGTGCCTCTTTTTTGTTTTTCGATTAAAGCTTCGTGGTTTGAGGTATGGCACCCTCGTGGTTCCTCGACCCAAAGTTTGAAAATTTGTTCTGACGTCCTGGGCGGCTGAAAAGTTTTATAGATCCAGTGCGTTTTGTGTTTCTCTGAAGCAATCGTGACGGTTTTGCCTTTAAAACATGCAGGCGAAGCTGGTCAACCATGACGAGCCTAGTAACTTAAGAAAGTTAAGTGACCATAACGGTTAATGATGTTCACGAAGCAAAAAGAGAGGGATTATGGTATGTAGATATATATAGCGTAGCGGCATTTTATCACGCAATCACGGCTGCTAAACTATGTACCGCATGTAGCTAAATCACACTATTCTATGGAAATATTTGTCGTGTTTTATGAAGCGTTTTATTCTACCGCAGCCTGCGCTATCTTAACTTGCAAATTATTTTTCTGGATGGTTTTATTTCATAGTAAAGTGATAAATTCTGGTGCCTCTTTTTTGTTTTTCGATTAAAGCTTCGTGGTTTGAGGTATGGCACCCTCGTGGTTCCTCGACCCAAAGTTCGAAAATTTGTTTTGACGTCCTGGGCGGCTGAAAAATTTTATAGATCCAGTGCGTTTTGTGTTTATCTGAAGCAATCGTGACGGTTTTGCCTTTAAAACATGCAGGCGAAGCTGCTCAACCATGACGAGCCAAGTAACTTAAGCAAAGTTAAGTGACCATAACGGTTAATGATGTTCACGAAGCAAGAAGAGAGGGATTATGGTATGTAGCTATATATAGCATAGCGGCATTTTATCACGCAATCACGGCTGCTAAACTATATATATACCGCATGTAGCTAAATCACACTATTCTATGGAAATATTTGTCGTGTTTTATGAAGCGTTTTATTCTACCGCAGCCTGCGCTATAATGGCAGCAACCGGGTCACATCTAGCAAGCTAAAGTTTCGAGGCAAAATTTGGGAATTTTTGACCTGAGTCAAGTTATAACAGAAAAACTGTCGAAAATTGGCAATTCTCCCATATACGCTCGTTTCAGAATCGTAGGTTTTTGCTCATTTCGTTATCAGCTGATTTTTGGATTATCCATGTTTTTGAAGCCAACCTTTGATGTTGCATGTTGTAAGTTATTGCAGGTTAAAATATCTTACGTGTCAGGACATATTTGAAAATCTGCCGCAATATATTTTGAGGAATATGTCGTAGTTTGAACAAAAACTGCGACATTACTTCAAATCATGCAATATTTACCTTATATCTTGAAAATTCAGGGATTAGATAGATTTTAAAAATGGGGCACGCCGTAATGTTGCGTATTTTCTAAAAATCTTTAAATCCAAATAATCAACCTCAGAGGCCAAAGAAGTCCATTTTCCCTCCGAAATTAGGTATTTAGCCGCTGTTACAGGGCTCTCCGTTCGTTGAAATTTTTGCCAAGGGACATGAACCGGGGGCCTCGTGGTTGTGAACCGGGGGGCGCCCGATTTTGTCAGGGGGGCATTTTGCCAAGAGAAAAACGGTTAAAAATAATGTCAGAAACACTGCCAAAACACTTTTGATTTAGAGACAAAGCGGTTATGAAGCAAATTTTGCCAAAATTTGCGAAATTTTTGGCTTCAGGAAGAGTTTTAGTGCAAATTTTGATCTTTGAGCCGATTGGACACAAAAAAATTGCCAAAAGGCGGTGAGTAGGGATCAGATAGATTTCAAAAATTTTTACCCTGTTATGTTGCGTATTTTCCTGATAATTTCTAAGTCCAAATAAACATTCCGCTTTGTGTCCGAAATTAGGTATTTAGCGCCGGTTGTTTGGACTTAAACTTGTGAGCTGACACCTTTGTGAATCCCGCTTGTCTGGTTTACAGCTGGGTTTTAGCATATCATTGGCATCCCATCAAGATCATCAAAGATAACAAAAAATTATTCGAAATTTCCAATTTATTTTGAATAAACTAGTGTTCGCTACAACATGAAAGGGTGTTCACTATAAATTAAACACTGTTTACTAATATAGGATTAGTGTGTGCTAAACAGCAAAGATTGGTGCAAAAGTACCTTGTCAGAACAATGTTTGTTTATGGGTCTGTACGTCATAGTAAATGGCAAAGTCTGGTATACAGTTTTTGAAGTTTAAATAAAAGTTTGAAGGTTTAGGATATGGTTGTACGTATCCATATCCCATATATTCCACAATTATAGCCGGATATGGTAAACCATATCATTGCCCATCAGTACTTCGCACCTTCAGAAACGAAATCTACAATGCACCAGCAATACATTCAGCGCAGCATGACGGCATCTTTCAAAGTTATCAACTGCATATAGGTCACTTTACTACGTCATCCAATTTCCAAAAGACCAAACCATACTTATCATAACATTAATGAAATGCTAAACTTTTGGCGACAACTCTTCTCGATGGCAGCTACTAGCGCACGCAGTAGTGATGCGTAAGTATATCCGGATACGAATTCATATCTGGGTATTATCCGGCACGTAAGGATGTTCGGGATATCTAGACGTAGCATCAAGTGACCAGTTACTAAATTTTACTGGTAGAGAAACCTCAAACCCTTGATTGGACGACGCCGAGAAGACAATTTTAACATTACCAATATTGTTTTCCTATGATATTTAGGAAAAGGTTTTATCGTGGGATTCACATATTTTCGGATATAAAGTTATTCCATCTCTGCAAAAGTCAATGGCAATATCGTTAATTTGATATTGTAGGTTTCGTCGAGCAAAATTTTGTCGCTAGCCAAAGTTGATATTCGCGAGTTGTTAACACGTAAGCAAAGTGAGCTATTCGCACCTCTACATACTAAGCTTTTGCTTTTATAATATAATTAGTAATCGTTTTGTTACATTCCTCATTTTCGTGATATCAAGATTTTACGATTGTCCTTAACAAAGCTGTTTTTTATGAACCATTGTTAAAAGCCGCACTGCCTTCGAATTAAAACATTATAATATAATTACTTTGCCACATTCATATTTCTCGTGGTATCAGGTTTTTTACGATTGTCGTCAACAAAACTGGTTTTCATTAGCTTCTGTTAAAAGCCGCTATGCCTTTGAATTAAATCATTCCTTTGTCACATTCATATTTTTGTGGTGTCAGAGTTTTACGATTGTCCGCAAGAAAATTTGTTTTCAATAGCCGTTAAAAGTTGCTATGCCTTCGAATCGACATTATTTCTTTGTCTCATTCACATTATTCGTGGTATCAGGATTTTACGATTGACCTCAACAAAACTGGCTTTCATTAGCCGTTAAAAGCCTTTATACGAATTAAAACGTTATAATTGCTTTGTCACATTCATATTTTTCGTGGCAGCAGGGTATTACGATTGACCTCAACAAAACTGGCTTTCAATTGCCGTTTTGAAAAGCCGGTATGCCTTCGAATCAACATTATAATTATTGCTTTGCCACATTCATATTTTTGGTGGTATCAGTATTTTACGATTGTCTTGAGCAAAACAGGTTTTTGTCAGCCGTTGCTAAAATCCGGCATGTCTTCGAATCAATATTATAATTGCTTTACCGCATTCATATTTTTCGTGGTATCAGTATTTTACGATTGTCCTGAGCAAAACAGGTTTTTGTTAGCCCTTGGCTAGAATCCGCGGTGCCTTCGAATATCGCGTGACATATCGTATGACGACTGCGAAAATAAATTCTACTATTTTTTTGCACAAACCGAGGGCATGCAAAGTTTTTAGCTATCGAACTGGGCAGTGACAACAGAATTACTTATGTACCACTGGATTTGGAGCGAAACGAGTATCCGGGTTTTCGTAAATGTATCGTATATTATGTTGAATAGATTAACTAACTCTTAGATTTACAGTACTGCGTGTGCCGTAAAGATTGTATGAAGTAATCGCGAAGTTGGGAACTATAGAAGCTTAAACAGATGTGAAAAATATTGTTGCCCACAGATAGTGCTACACGATCATATTTAGAAAATGGCGGTGCAAACATTCAAAAACTACGATTTTAGTAGGGTTGGAAATTGTTTTATGTGCGCCGCAGTTGCAAATCACTTTGGTCACAAAAATTTCGAAGATTAGCCGAAACTTGTTTCTCTATTGGCACATTAATGCAAAAATATGTTTTAGAACATTTATTTTTTAAAATATATATTATTTCTAGATAATGTTGCTCGTTTTGAAGCTAAAATCATTTGCGAAGTAGAGGGACTTAAACAGATTGCCGCAGATTCAACCGTAAGTAGTACTAATTTAAGTAATGTTTCGTTTCTTTAAATGATACATTTTTACTATTTCTTTTATAAATTACTATATTATAATGCATAGCGGGTTACCCGTAAGCCACCTTAATACCGCCTTCTGAAGCCTTATCACTACCCTCGCCGAAATCATTTTTGACTTCATCTTCAGACTTAGGAAAACACCTAAGGGCTATTATTTGGTTCTCCGACGTTGGCTGAATAAAGATGTGGCTTGAGAGCTTTAGAGCGGCCTTAATTCGGGGCTGCTAGCTAGTCTAATGGAGACCAATTGCTAAATAAAAATGTTTTCAACGTAAAGACATGCAGCCGTTTTAGCGTTATTCTACATGTAATGATTTGTAGTCAGTTGGAACATGTTTGCATGGTTCAACATGTTACATTATATTCCTCCTCACATAGTTTGATTTTTTGCTTTAAGTTGCTCTGTTCACCTGGCGTGGAGGCCCCATCTGCTTACAGAGACCATCAATTTTCATTTTCGACATTTTGTGTACATTGCTGCATTACTAGTTTAAGTAACTTATTTGGAAATACGTTCTCTGCTTTCAGTCAATTGAGCTTTATTTTTGATAGCGCAGTCCAGTGTCTGGTCTGTAGTAGTTGTTTTCTTCATTTTACTCTGAGTAGAAATTTATTACTGTCTTCAACTCATACAAAAACGAAAGGCAAGCGTTACTATAGTATCTGCTTGTAGGCAAAAGTTGAAGAACTTCAATCAACCGTTGATCAACTTCTACGGGATAGATCAGAACTTTTATCAACCGTTTATCGACTTATACGCCATAGATCAAATCTTCAATTAACCGTTGATCAACTTCTGCGCCATAGGTCAAAACTTCAGTCAACCGTTGATCGACTTCTGCGCCATAGATGAAAACTTCAATTAACCGTTGATCGACTTATGCGGGACAGATCTGACCCCGCAGATCATTCGATCGCTTTGGCTGGCAGTGCTCAGTTGTCTACAACTTCCGGCGAAAACAGCCTGGCCGCAAGCCGAAAGCGAGCCGTGTCTAGAGAATCGCGCGATGCAACCCCAATGATCTACAATGTGGACTATTCAAGCCTTGTAGATGTACGTTTGAATTTCAATTTTACTAGTCAACTGAAATGTAGGGATTATTACCTGTCATTTTATGTGAAGAAAACTATTTTGCTTTGTTCGAAGTTCGAATGTTAAAACGGAGATGAAAGCGTCTTTGCGACGGATAGCGAATAAACACAAATGTTGTTATAATTATTTCGAACATGGTGGCCGGGCTCTAAATGCATTTTTAATTTCAGCAAGTTTTGTTATATAAAAATGCCTAATACTCAATATTAACCGGAATCCGCCTTAACTTGTATCAAACTTTAACTCAATATTTTAAACATACGGTTATTTATTTCGTAGTCTATAGTAGAAAATGGCAAGTCGTTCAATTCAGCAAAGTTATTTGCGTCTATGTTTTGCTTTATTCTCTCAGTTCGGTCGCGCTGTCATTTCCACTTACCTTTTCAGGCGACCGCTGCTTTGTGATTATAGTGCTTCTTGGTGGATACTTGTCATGGCATCTTTAAATTTAGTGAAAATCATCCTGTTATCTCTTGACTTCTGGGTCTTTGAAAACCCCGGCCGCTGTCTGAATGTGCAAAAATGTTTTTTCTGCGCCAAGCTTCTGCATAACTAAGTTTCGTTATAATAGTTTTATAACCTTAAGTTGCCCAATTTGCTATAATTACAAGATGTAGTAATAGCAACGATACCAAAACAAAATAGCTTGTTTGTACTCTCGTATCCAATGATTGCTAACAGGGTTATTGTAAGGCATTACCGGCGTTGTTAAATTTTTATCACGTCACTTTATCTGTGACCATATTAAAGACGAGTACAAAAGAGTTGAGTTTGGGCCAAAAAAGTGTGCATTGGTTAACCCCTGGTCAAGGAAAATAATACTTACATATATAAATGGCCTTAACATGTGATCAAACGCGAGATATTTTAAAAAAATTAGAGATATTCATCCATCTGTTCATGTGCTGTTGATAAAATATATACATAAGTGCAATACCCAAAAATAGCATAAACATCTTAGGGAATAATAATTATCCTGAGGGTAGTGCGAAGAACAAACGTAGCAAAGAATCCTCCTAAAGTGTTTAATAGAGACAGTGTGCGTTTTTAGTGGTTGGCACGCATAACTCAACTTTGGCTGACCACTTTGACTGTGGTGATAGCTCATTGGAAAGCGTAAAATATCTATTTATGCGCCTTTATTTAGAAACCAAAGTGGATTTCGACTCGTTCTGGCCGTAAAACTGGGACGAGTGGGTCCGAAAAGCACGTTGTGGATTGTATATGAACAATAGTGGTCTCAGTAGAGCAAAAAATTCTCTAAGATTGTGTATAATAGTTTGCTACTTGTCTCTTCTACGATCAAGGATTTGGGACCAAACGAGATTTTTAATGTACCCGTGATTGCCAAAATACACGAAAAAGGCTTGTCCGTAATCGCATGAAATGTATTTTTATTGGTTATCAGTCTCATTTTTGTAATAGAGCAACGCATGTTTCAGGGCCACGCTAAAAGTTCGACTCATGGATCTCACGTACACTTTTCCGAAAATACGTATAAGAAGAAGACAAAGAAGAACAAGTATAGCGAATATCTTCGTCGACGCTATTATTTTCTGGAATCCCAGGTAAAGTGAAACAACTGCACATCTGTTATATTTATTTGAGCACGTATGGGCGTCGGGTTCAGCAAGTATAGATGAGTGAACGATATCTCTTACGTACGTGGCGGAAAAGACCGTTTTGATGTTTTCTCTCTGTGCTAAGCATAGTCATTCTGCGGCACATACCAAGCCGAAAAACGCAAGCGAATGGCAAACGCAAGATTTGCGTTTGTAACATTTTTTGAGTCCTTTTCGACTAAAACTCCGGTAAATCCCGTTATATCATGACAATTTAACAAAACGGTGCTAGTTCTTGTTTTCTATAGTAGTTTGTCCAACCTGTCCAAATTTTTTTATATGTTAATTTACGCATATTTCAGTTTCGTGTTTGTTTAGTTTCTATCTTAAATAGATATCAATATTATCAAGAGTGCATTAGAGAAGAGTATGACACGTCCCTGCACTGATATATTAGCCCTTTTGATGATACGGGCATTTTCGGCATGACCCACCCCCCAATTTTGTTCAACGAATTTCACACCCATATAACGCTTTGCTCTTTTATTCTTTTCGCAATACTTACTCCGGTTCAAAACACTGGTTACTCGTTACAAACGATAAGAGTGGAAATTCTATATAAATATGTGTTTAAATTTGTTTTTAATTTTGTTTCAAGGCGACTAGCTACGTGAATAATGACGTTTATTTTGGCACCTAACGGTATATCAACTCACTGTAGTAAGTATTATTAGTCGTATCGCCCAGCATCTTTCTCGTGTTTTACTGGCAGTCGTATCTTTTTTACCCTTTACCGTATTCTAAAAATTATTGTCATTCATTGCGAATTGCTGTGTCATGGATTAAAAGCTTGTAAAATCAATATTGTTTACGCCGTGTTTGTAGAAAATTGAAAATTTTCTTCACTTCAGTTTAATGAACACCACAGTAACAAAATTAAAACACACATCCCTTTCCCTTTCTGTATTTATTCATACAGTTCTTCTTTCAATTATTCTAAACAGTAAGCTATCCATCGTTGTTCTACAGCTCTCAACATTCCCCACGAAGAACGTTCGATTCAATATCGACCACGTTTAGCCTCTTGATTACGACAATCTGAATGGCTCAAATGTGCGCCATTCAGCATTGGCGATGAAGCTCGAGGCTCCAATCGTTGGTGATGTTTGTCATTTCGTCTACTGTGATCCGGTGATTCCGCAAACCGCTTATCACCTCGATGCTGGACGGAATCACTTCAGACCGCAATTTTGATCCCGCTTGACGTGATGACGGCCCAGATTGTTCAAGATTGCTGTTGCGCGATGAATCAAAGACAATAGTTTGAAAAACCGAATTTGGCACACTCTTCGGCGTTTTGTTCAGCGTGTATCGAGCAAACATCACCTCGTCAAGGAATTGGTACCACGTTTTCCATAGAAGGCGGAGGCCTCGATGGTTTATGTGTATCTCACGATACCACTGCCGCAGATTCTTGCCGGCGACGTTGAACAAGCTGTAATTTAACAGCCCTTTGCGTAGTAGAAATGGATCCCCGAGACGATCCCAGTTGACGCACATGACTTGAGTGCCCAGAAGTTGACTTTCGATGTACTGCAGGTGTCGGTGGTTGTCACGGTTAGCAGTGGGGTGGTCGAATGAACAGCAAAATAAAACTGATGGTTTGTCGCGTATTGCCGCTTCATTCACCAATACAGTTCTAAGTCGTTGCCTTTCTTCATCCTCTGAGTAAACTCGTACCCGGGCCGAACCGAACAGTTAATGCCACAGTAAATGACAATCCACTTATAGTCGGACAGTTGAAACTTTCCGCTTGTTAACACGTTGACCATTTCTCCATACTTCCCCCGCTGACTGCAATGACGTCGCCACCAGCACTTATTTCGTTCATGAACCGTGCTTGGCTGTCGCTTACAAGCAACAAGGACCTAGGCTCTGACGGTTTGAACATGTCCCAATTCGTCATTAATTCGTCGAACAAAGGATTATCGATGCGCCGATTTGAACGCAACAGCGACACCTTTTCCTTCAATAGTTCGGCATAGACGTTGAACCCTGGTATGTCGTCATCTTTCCAGCTACCATATCGACACCCCGATGTGAAGATGTCTTCATAATGGCTAGAATACACTCGGAATTCGACGGCATCCGGATCAGTGACCGCGTCCAACGCTTCTTCTAAAGCCACGCGGAATGGATTTGACGGAGTTTGCACCTGATGAAGTATGATTGCGCGCATAATTTCGCCAGATTTGCAACCGAAATTGGCGTTTTCACGCTTAGTTGCTTTGTCAGCAAACGGAATGATACGGTCGGCGTTCCACATCATTGATACGTCTGACAGCAACTGATGAGCCGCTTCGTGCTCGCCATGGTGAAGTAGCCTGAGATATTGGAAGCCTTGCCGGAGCGACGTGACGTTGACATTTCTGAGCATTAGTCGCTGAGAATACGTGTGGGTTGGGCTAATGGGATGTCCCGGAACGACGTCAATGATTGATGGCATAGCTAAATGTAAATGGCACAATTATAGGCACTATTAAGGAACCGACACATAAAGTTCATACACCAATTTTAAACAAAAAAAATTTTTTTTTGAAAATTTAAGGCTTGGACATCATTGGAAACCCTTGGCATTGGCCATTGGCATTCTACGATACAATATAAACGTTTGAATTCCCGATTTAAATATTACACTTGAAACTTTATAGCTTCATTAAGCACGGCTGTTCTTGCACAGCCAATGCTTCGAGTAGCTTGAATTTAGAATCAAGCAACTCCGTGGATTAGTTTGTTATAAATTGGATAACATTTTCCTGGTTACCTCAGCCGCATGTTGAGCAGCTTTTCGGGGTTGTATCAACGAAGTACGACTTTTGACAACGTGTGAAGTCCCGGTTGGCACCAACGCATCATCCTTCTTCTGAACGACGTCCATGTATAGCATCTCACTACGCTAGCGTCAGGAAATAACCGGAACCGGAACCGTTCATTTAAACCGGATCCGGAACCTGGTCTTCGAAATTTATATATAGTAAAACAGATGATGGAAAAAATGAAGCTATAGTGGATTTAAAATGCATTAAAAACAACTTTTACATTAAACTTAATTTATTAAACTAAATTTATTTAACTTATTTTGTTGG
>JASANE010005872.1:0-12361 GCA_030248225.1 Trileptium ribeirensis | reverse complement strand
AATGCTACCTAGATGGATATTTTATCGGTACGCTGTGAGATGAACTGTCACGGATCACAGCTAATGTTTTTATGTATGATTCCATACTTACCTTTAATTGATAATATACCGTATTGCTGTCCCTAATGTAAGTTTTAGATAATTTGGTTAAAACCATGGTAGACTGTATAATACAGATATATGAATCTAGAGAGATTATGGTTCCACGAGGGCAGATTCTTATGCAGTTTATTAGAGCGATTGTGTCTGTTGTACAAGTAATAATAAAACTGTACATAAGACGTTAATTTTAAATTAACAGCTGTAAATGCTATTATTAATTTGTTATTATAGTTTCTATTTGTTTCATGATGCACACTTCATGGATATTCGAGGGCTATTCTTTCGATTGTGACAGCAAAAATGACTAACACCTCTACTCCTGAGGTTAACTTTTGTGTTTAATTCACATTTACTACTGGCAACAAATTACAATCTTACAGTCTACAACAAGTTTTAGAGAATTCTGAAAAAATATAACCTACTAAAGTCGAAGTCTAAATCAAGCAAACTTGATATGAAATGGACCTTGTGGAACGCCCTATACACATTTAAATATTAATAGTATCAATGTAAGTCAATATCAATGAGCTACTCTGGTCCTGCGGATAGTGGAAGCAATGACAAAAAAGCTAAATTCACATTCATTTCGACGTATGCGTCGATTAAGCATTAAGGCGTGCTTGATCTTAAATAACATGACGATTAATGCTGTAATGTAGTATACAAAAATAAGCATGTCAGTTTTGTAATTTCCACATTTAACACGATAACTACATAGAGAAACATTCACCAAAATATACGATTTAAACAACTTGTGGCACCCACAAAGACTATACTTCATCGTGATGAACATCACTCACTCGCAGTACAGTTTTTGAACAAAATTGTAACATTTTTGATCATGTGTAGCCTTCCATTTTGCCTGACAGCATGAACCGGACCCCCTGGTTATGAATTCACAAGCGCCAGATTTTGCCATAAACATAAAATGGCGACACCAACAAAAGGAGGGACGCCGCCAGTTTCGACGTCTTTAAAACGTCTTAAATTTTCAAAATTTGATGTTTTTAACGAAAAACGGTAATGTTTTTTATTACCTGGCCTCAGACGCGGTACTAAAACATGTCTATTAAGGTTGAAAACCACTTCTAAACGATCTATTACTTAATTTGATCGAATTTTTACTTTAGAAGAGATTCTGTACAAAACTATAATTATCTTACTTTGCCAACTGAAGATGATTTTACGTGGCAGGACACAAAAAATATACCAGGGAAACCTAGTTTTTGCCATAGGGTACCGAAAAATTAAAGACCCCATCCGCGACCACCAGTTTAGAGATTCCAGCACTAACACCAGCTCCTTATCAACATAACCTCTCCAGCACCAAATAAATAGAGCGAATTATTAATAAATTTTTAGTGCGACACTAACGGTACTATTATATAAAGAAAAGCTTTGGCTTAATAACAAGGTAATAAATATTACTATATCCAATGAACAAGCCTTCGCCTTCAAATATTTCCGACATTGTGATCATACTGCTATTAATAACAAACGCCGATTGTATAAATACTGAGATATCCCATACCTCCTAATGTCGTTGATATGAAAAAATCCATGTCGGATTGCCTAGCACATTCTTCTAGTTCAGCTTTCGATAATTGCTTCTCAGGAACCTAAAATATTATAATGTTATAATAATTATTGTTGTTCACATTTTATACGATTATACGAAGAACAACGAATGAATGCGTGACCATCTACATTGACACTAGACACAACAAAAAAATTCGCTCAATATAACGCTGCCTAAATGTTGATGATACAAATATAGTATCCGTACACACGATCAAAAATTAATATAATTATAACCAATATAATTCTTCTTTTATTAAAACTACAACACGCTAGAACTTGAATGTTGAAATTTCGAGTTACATTTTGCCTGCGTATAGTGTTCGTGTCAAAAGCAGTCACAGTGGTCAAACGCGCACATCTCATAATCGTATCGCGTGCTCGAAACTACTGTAGAGTATAATCTCGTTGAGCAAGCGACCAAACACATGTTCTTCCAGATACCCACCCTTCACATGGGTACAATGAAATAAACGGAGTTTCCGTTTTGGAACTAGCACCCCTTCACAATTTAAACTTTGGCAATACTAAATTTTAATGGCGAAAACGGGAAATCAGCACCCACACGCCGAGATAAATTTGGGACCTTTTTAGTTTACATATAAACTACATACTTCTTCCGTTTCGTCCTTCTTTGACTGTTTATCCTTCGACTTTTTGTCTTTCTTTTTCACAGTTGTTTTTTCTAAAATAAATTAATAATGGTACTTAATAATACAACATAGTCAAAATCTGAATATGTAGTAACATCTCAAACTCTGTGAATGAAAGATACTAAAAATATTCTTTAGTTGGTACCGTATAACAACGCCGGCGTCGTTCTGAGCCAAGTGGGCAAAAACACCTTGCGTTTGTACTAACGGTTACAAGGAAACATGGTTGAACGAGAATGCGAGCGTTGAATTTAAAATTAGATATTCGTTAACGATTTCTCCAAACATCCAAAATTACACCCCCAGAAAACACGCCAAAAATGTTTAATCTGACTGGTTGAAAACGCATATATCTAGAGAGAGAAAATTTTAGCTTAAAAGGTAAAAAGTTAGGAGTTTTAGCTAAAATAGGAAAAATTTGTATATTTTTAGACTATTAGCAAAAACTTCGCGAAAGAATTACGCGTTAAACTGAAGTTTGAACCAGAGGAGGCCATCCTTTACCTGGAGGCATGAACTGGTACAACCTGGAGAAGCCTGGCCTGGCAACATTCCTATGTGGAGAACTATAGCATGTTTTGCTTAACAAAAGACATTAAGAAATAAGCAAGGCACAGAATACATTTGTATAGGCGGGAACATGCCCGTTACACGATTCCGTGCTCGGAAGGTCAAAATGAAACGCCTTCCAAGGCACATATGATCATTCCCTGATTGCACCTGCTGTAAAATAGAGAGGACCAGTAGCTCCCAACCCTATATAACGAAAAATTCAGCCTGACATACAGATGTTTTAAACTTTTCAAGCACAAGTTTTTATTCAAATGATTCGACAGCAAAATTTGCTACAGCATACTGAAGGCCAATTAAATTCATACAAAGTTTGCAGCGTCAGCAGCTTAATGGATATTTTAAAATTTTGGCAAGTATGTCGCCGAGGATGCAGGTAAAATTTATGTTTTATAGCGCACAATGGAGCCGCTATAAACTGACACATAACGCGTAGGTAATTTTATGCTGCATGTGTATTTTACATGTATACCGCATTTATTATATATTTGGTGGCAGTCCAGTATCTCATTTGTCCGTATCTCAATCTACATTTTTCACAGTCCAATGTGTCCAGCTTCATAATAAAACATGTAAAAAGGTATAAGGGAGCCTGTATGAGATAACGGTCATACATACATCTGTAATATCGACGTGACGCTGCTGCACTGCGCACTTCCCAGACGCAATGCCCATACGACCCCGGCTATCGTGACTTCAAGGGCGGACCTGATGGGTTTCAATCACGCGAATGTCTTTTCCCACGCGAGTTAGGCCCAAGAAATGACGGAGCTTAGCAAGCCGCAGGAGCGCTTCACAGGATGTGTTCTGATCCTGCCGGACGGGTTGCGCACGTAGTCTACGAGGTACTACCTTTGAGGCAGGGAGTAACCGGAATTCCGGTTCCGGTTCCGGTTCCGGCGAAAATCGTGTTCCGGTTGCGGTTCCGGCAAAGGGCAAAAACCATACCGGAACCGGAATTCCGGTTTAAAAATTTTGTTTGAAATTTTCCACGTTTTTTGCATCATCTTTGATCCAAACATATGTAATATATATTGTACAATGATCAAGCTCCAATACAACCAAGCAAAAGCAAAGATTAACCAAGCAATTTGACGTTTGAAACGTAAGTAGTGCACATAATTTCAGTTGGAAATTTTTATAATAACCTGCAAGAGTTTGTTAGCAAATCAAAGCCACGTCGATGCTTGTAGCAGCTATTTTACACATCCAGAAGTGTGTGGGTACGTTTCAATTAAACCGGTCCAACTCGGTAACAGAGTATGGCTTACGCAGAAGTACTTATGGTATGCTTGGCTAACATAAATTGCTTCAAGAACCAGCCAATGCGCTTGTAAACTTGGTAAATCAGTCTAAATTGAATTAAACTAACGTTATCTCCAACGCAGCTAGAAACTGCTTTCTTGGCAAAGAACTGTATTTATTGAAACTGTGCGAGCAGCAACACAATGTGTCTCATTTATAGCATTCTGATTAGAAAGTTATCATCATTATCAGTGTAACTTACGGGCACTGTTTGTCCGAAAACTTAACGGCACTAGCCTAAACAGTGTCCCTCGCCACTGATCAGAAAATTACCTTCTATCTACTATTTTCTCTTAGAATCATATAAACCAATAATTTCAAGTTTCTTACAGAAGAACATGTAACAAACGTATGTGTAGTAAAGGAAGGCGACTGGAGACAGAGCGAAAGTGTGTATTCTACGCTCCAAGCTTTGTAAGCATATTCGATTTGACACAGTATACGCAATGGTGTATAGTGGAAGGTATTTTTTGCTCTGGGTGTCCAAAAATCGACATATTTGATCGATAAAAAAATATTATTAGCTTCCTCAGTCTCTTTAAAGTTTCAGAAAGGCAATAATACCACCGTAATACATTAAGTTTAATGTAAAAGTTATTTTTAATGTATTTTAAATCCACTATACCTTGATTTTTTCCTTCATCTGTTTTACTATATATAAATTTCGAAGACCAGGTTCCGGTTCCGGTTCCGGTTTAAATGGACGGTTCCGGTTGCTGGTTCCGGTTCCGGTAAATTTCGGTTCCGGTTATTCCCTGCTTTGAGGTCCCCAGCGAGGTCGGCTCCGTCACCTGCTCACAGGCCAAAGAGACCGTACCACTATTCCTATCCACGTCCAACCCGGGAAGTGTAAAATTCTTTCTAACTTTCTAAAAATGGGCAATTATTTGATTTTGTTTTAGCCAGTGGCCCCCACTAGGGTCCGACAAATCCCTTGACGTTTAACGTCGGATCCGCGCGTATCTAATTTTCCTAGTTTGGGTGCTCAGCGTGAGTTTTAAGTTTCCTAATTTGTGAGTCGCACCAGTCGTACATGTACAACAACAATTATTGACGAACTAATTGTAATCGGCGAGTCACGCCCAGGTTTGCTTCTTCGATGCGCGTGTCAAACCTGAACGTGGGTCGTCGATCGGGGTGACGGATTTCAAACCCCTTTTGTTCCTATCGCTACTACGGGTCAACAAAACACTTGCACAATTAGAATTTTCAGCGAGCTTTTATTGATGAGCTACACAAATACTTATGGGTACTCTGACAGATACATATTGTAGGGGCAGATACAATAAGCGTTATGTCACAATTATGGCACGCTACTACGTAATGAGCAGAGCTTCGGTTGGGGCGGGTTGCGGAGTCATCGCCTTTTTCACTGAACTCTCACAGCTGGGTCAAAACACGGCATATACTGCGAAGCCTTATCTCATGACAGCTGCGCTTACCTTACTCGTGAAAAACAGTAGTGGGCCAAATTAAAATCGATACTGGCGGGTGCTGCGGTTAGATTTCGACATAATGAAGGCGCCATCGAAATAACTATTTGCTTAGTGCTATGCTTATTGACAGGAAGGGTACTCCGACACAATGATAGGTTCGGGTAAGCGAAAGGCGGAAACGAGGCGGGGTATAAGGGGATGAGCGTGCTACGGGACGTTTGCGAGACTACATCTTGCTCATTTAAATCACAAACTTATGGTACATGATAATCAGTTATTGATACTCGCAGTAAGTAGCCATTAGGTTGACTTATGACAACATGATACAACAAGGTTTAATGATATTACGACAAGAGTGTGAAATGTTCCTCGGTACGACTCCTGAATACTATGGTGCGACGGTGTTGCGGTACAAAGTTTTCTTTCCTACTCGCACACATACATACGTGTTGAAAGTGACCTTATACAATTTGTAGTGGAGCTTACAAATATTGCTGATTTATTTTCTATGCGATTACTCTGCGAACTTGAGTCCCTAATTATACTTGATCTTTGGTCCAGGATATTACAAAAACAGACGTTTCAAATACACCAACTTGAGTTATAACAGCAGGGGAAAGGAACGATTGGGCGGGCTTGCCCTTCGAAGAGCTTACGGGGTCCCGGTAGACTGACGATGGGACCGAATTTTGAGCTTTTCCCAATACTAAATTTTGTCGCATGTACTATACGGGTTGTACCTATGATTTTAATTGAAACGAGCAATATTAGAGGCGAGGCCTCGTAGGCCCTCGGCATTACTCTAATGATACTATAGCCTGCTTCGATTTGACTTGGAAAACGTTCAAAAACGAGCTCAATTTGGTATCAAAATTTATTTGTTGTTTCGAGCAATTTCTGCTCGACAAAGCGGGGCGGTAAACGAAGGCCCCGGTTGATAAGACAACCGTAGCCAATTTTCTAGCTTAATCCTATTCGACATGCTTCCTCAAATCGTTCGGGTCGCAATTTTCAGGCTGAATTTTGAGCACAATTCGATTGGGTCGGAGGGAGACTTTTGAATCCCTAATAACTTTATATTCTGCCAGCCTTTCTGCACTAAACCTTGTACGGTGGCTGGGCTTAACCTTACTTATAGATTTTCTAGGACCGGGTCAGTGGTCCTCACAAAAATGGTCCGTCGGGCCAAGGCCCGATGGACTCGAGGTCGCTTTTAGCGATTTCGACAATCTTACGACTTAAAATTTTTCCACTGTTGATGTAACTTATCAACACTGGGGAAGATGATATTTTCTTTTCCCCAGCTAAAATGTGTGGAAAAGCAAGACCAAAACAGACTTACGAAAATAGTCTGACTAATGACATTTGAACTACATTTCGGGCAACGATTGTGCGGGTCGGATTTGGATTGTTCATAACTTTTGAACGGGCCACGGCTTTGCCGGGCTCAATAGCTTAAACGAAAGGCCTACTGGGCCTCTATATCTACAAGAAAAATCGTCCAAATTCCTGGAACAGATGTCCAGTTATTAATGTGTAAAGTTCTGGTAAAAGTGGACCACTATCGGGCCATAGGGTGTGTAATTCTAACGTGACAAAGTTGGATCTTGTGATTGCATTCGAAAGTAAACATACCTACGAAGAAACTGCGAGACTTTCACCAAGATTCCTGGAGGGAATCTTGAAATATTTTAATTTCAATGTGGAACCTACGTTTTTAGGGGTTTTAGGCCACTTCGAGACCGTCGGGTTTATAATCCTAAAGCAAAATCGGCGAGTTCTAAAATCCTATTTATGAATAGACATTGCCATGAAGAAACTGCCAAGGTTTCAGCAAAATCCCTGGGGAAGAACTTAGAATATTTCAATTTTAATCTTAATTTTACGTTTTGGTAGGGTCAGGCCTTTTCAAGGCCCTCGGGTTTCGGTTTCCGACTTGAAACCGACCTGTTTTAGACCTCTATTCGTCACTAGACATTGCTTCGAAGAAACCGCGAAACTGTCAACAAAGTTCCTGGTGAGGTTCTTAAGATATTTTAATTTTAATCCAAAATTCATATTTTTGTAGGATTCGGCCTCTTCAAGGTCGTCGGGTTTATATTTCCAAATTGATTTCTGCACATTTTAGGCGTTATATCACTGGCTCGGATCCTCCCAGAGATCCGAGTAAAATTTTAACCCAGTTGCTGGAGAAATTCTTAAGATGTGTCAAATTTGCCTAGGTTAATTATCTCGTTCACGGGGCACAGAACAGAACGTCTACTCTTAATCCGGTGCAACTCTCAACTTATGGGCGATACCTAAGACGCTATTATTATGTAGAAAAAGTTTTACTACTTTCCTGACGGGGTTTGATCCGGCACTACCTATTTTCATTCTTAGCTTCCGCTAACAAAACTCTCAAAATCGTCGGACGGCTTCGCGTCCAAAGAAAACAATAAAACCATGAAAGACGTGCGTAAAACCATTAGTAAAATGTTCGACAAAGGTGCTAAGGCATGACGACGGATGATTCGGAGTTCGACTAACATTTTCCAATCAAAACGGGGTTTATTTAACCTCGGTCAGCTCAAACTAAAATTTTTCCAATCTCATCTCGACTCAGGGAATCATGTAAAATTCTCGGCGCGAGTGTCGCGCTCGTTTGTACCCTAACTCTTTGACCGAGGGAGGTCCAGCTCGACTTCGGCCAGCTAGTTAATTTCTGTGAGCGGCTAATTACGGCTACGTGTCTTCGGGGCAAGCTAGGACGGTCAGGTCTATCATGTGAATAGAAGTGTGGACAGGGGAGGCTGAGGTCTTGACGCTATGATTTGTCCGGGCGACATTCGATTCTATGTCCTAGGTATCCTACCTCATTTAATTCTAGCCTAACATCAGCTAAACTTCATCGGGTCACTTCACCTCCCTGTCCACACTTACGCTTTTCGATCCCTATCGGTCGGCGTCCATCGCTTCTTCGTCCATCCGCAAGACAGAATAGTAAGCCATAAAACCAATAAGTACGACGAGAAACCCATCAAAACAGACGTATCACCATTAAGCGCCAGAGCGGTCTGCAGAACGACCAAACTCTGCGCTGCCGAAGTCAGACTGAACACTGACTTGTTTACGCTGTCCTGCTTTTATACTTGGAATTCAAAATTTCAAACCTTTAAATTTCGTGGCCGTTAAAGTGCTTATTCAGCACTTTTGTTCGATTTTCTGATCTAATTTTACCTAACTAAATCAATAGTCTTATCGGCCGAATTCCGATCATATTTTCGGAAATTTCGGACCGATTTTATATAAAATCTTATATAATTAAGTTTGATTTATGGCCTTGTTTATCTCAAATTTATATAAAATTTTAACTACGACAAAACTCTCAACAAAATTAAATAAATCTAATATTAAATTTCTGCTGCTTTAAACCAAACATTCCAGAACTAGACTACCTCTGTCCAAAGAGAAACCGTACATCTACAACAATCAAACAAGTATGCGGCTGACACCAAGTTAATAATGCAATATCTTAGCTTGCCGGGGTCAAGCTTGCTTGTTTACAGTAAACGGCAACTTTATTCAAAGCTTATATCCAATGTAGATAAAATTAAATTAAACTGCCATATACACCGTTACGTGCCACGTGCTAAAACACCGGTACTTCATAGGACTTTCGAATAATCCTACTGTTTCCACGTGAAGCTGATGTTAATGCTGCATTGGATCGTTTATAGATCGCTGCCGACTTCAATATGAATGCTGTATATTCGCGGGGTCAAGTTTATTTGTATTACTTTAGTACTAGCTGCTAAGAACCTCGGACGTCGTTTCTATAGAGATCTAATACCGAAGCTGTACGAAGCTAACAGAAACAAGCCTTGTTTATTTATCGAGCGAGTGTACTAGTAAGGCAGCAACAGTACGTCCAGCAATAGGGTGGTCTATACAGATTTAATATTAAATCGTTTATTTACTTAACTTTAATATTAAGTCAACGTTAATATCTACTTTATATAAAAGCTCAGAGGTACGGGTCGGAAAGAGAAACACGACTTATGTAAACAAAACAAGAAAAACGAGGGCGAAGGGGTAAAAAGGAGGGCGGGGGTCCCTGGGTGGTGGCCAGAGTGCCAAAACAAACCCGGATTCGGACTCAGTACGTCCGTCCGCGCATAATGATGTGTAACAGGGCCGTATTCGGTCTACAGGGGGAAAATAGACTCCTGGGGGAGGGTCCATGCCAAAATTTTCAAAAATCGGGGTGTTTAAACGGTTCCCATGGGTTCGGGGTACACTTTTCCTGGGGTGTTTTATATATTTTTGGGTTGGTCTCGGTAAGGGGAATAAAATGAGGGGTGACACGCTGGTCGGGGCGTTACTTTGAAATCTCCACATGGGGTACCTAAAAGTGGGCGTAGCGAGACCCGTCCGGGCTCAGATTAAAGCCTCGGGTCTGGGGATCCTAACGGTACCACATATATACCGTTACGACCAACTTCCGTTGAGTTATCGAATTAAATGTGCTTTATCAATTTTCGTACCTACATATCCGTTCATAAATCCGTGGATCCGGGTCGGATCTTCACGAAACCGGTCTCATTCGAAAGACCGTAAATTTTCCTGCAAGAAATGTTAAGTACTGAATTTCGGAATTCCCAACGGTTCGGGAGTTATGGACCGGAGCCGATACTTTCGGTTTCCTAAATTTCATAAATTTTGACTTTTGTTGCTTATCTCAAGCAGCGAAATTGAACGCTGGTAAACAATATTTTGCAATGTTATACCAATTACCAGTGTAGCGAGCACTGGTAAATTTTATAATTTGTCGTTGAACTTATAACTTTCAGATAATTTCCTCAATTGCCGTTCGCTTTCGAGCGAACAGCCACACTTTTCTGTGGTCCTCATTCGTGAGGACGGTCGTGACGGGTGTCCGTCACGGCCAGTAGTTCCTATAAAAACTTGTAACCAATTTCGAGGTCCTACCATTCGGGGTAGGGCAATTCCTACGTAGACACTTATTCTGGGTTCAGCGGGGGAGTCGTACGGTCCTAAAATTCCTACGAAGTCGAGTACGGCAAGGGCTCGCCATACTCGCATTCTGTACCTATGAAACACCATCTTGCAGGCGTAAAATCTCTAAAATTCCTCCTAAAAACGCGTCAAATACGTTACGCTATACCGATCGTACTTCCAACCTAAAATTCACAAAAATTACGACAAAGTACGACAAGCAGAATACGTAAATTCCTGGCAAAACACAGGCGCTTTTATGGCCTGACCAGTCAAATATAATAGTACAATACTAGCACAAAATGATCATTGAACGATATATATAGTGACAATAATAGGGCGGCGCTTTTATGGCCTTGAATTACAACAACGAACGGTATGAATACGGTACAATATTATACATAACAGGTTAACAATTTACGTCCCAATCGATTTGTACCTGAAAACATGTATAGACAGCAACATCGATCCAACTGTGCTCAACAATATGATACGGTTATGGCAGATATATAAAAACCTGCCTTTATGGCCATCAAACATATAACAAAATGACATCGATGGTACGTAATCGAAATATGTACGAAAATGCCTTTATGGCCAATAATGACATGGTAAAAATCATGATACCGTCAATATATATACATATATACCAAGGCGTGCCTTCGGGGCACTACAACCAATATGTATTTCAATGGATACTAATATCTGTATATACGGCTACGATTCCTTGACAAATATCCATCCCTGAAATAGCAATAACGATACCCATTTTGGTCGAAAACAATGTCGGCGGTGCAGGCCGAAATACTGAAAACGCGAGTCGGTTACATAGCGGGACTCTTTGGATCTGGTTATTCCATTTACTTATATAGATATATGGTGCGATTGAATTTGTTCCAATTACATACGTATATACTTTGATTTTAGTTCTGTTCCACTTTTCTACGTATATATCCGATGATTTCTGATCAATCGTAATTATGTACTCATATAACAATGTTGATCTTGCGAGTCACTTCGATTACTAGTTCGCATATATACTGTAGTTCATGATTTGTGCCAGTTGGGCAACCTATATATGAGGCGACAACAGGGCTTTATGGTTAATGGGTCTATATAGAGAAACTCAATATATGTATTCTTGCGCAATGAGGCGATTAATTGATTTGGCTTACATAAATGTACGTATTATAAGGCAAGGGTGGGTTCCGTACCCTTTTGGGCTATTCCCGTCGGGTATTCCAGGTTGGGGAGAAACTGGTGACTGAATTCGGAAAAGTTGGCCACTATACATGTGGTCGCGATTATTGGGGAACTTGACTAAATGTTGACCATTACACTATGGACAGGATTTTTTTGTCTTCGGAAAAATGTTGTCCATTACACTGTGGACAGGATTTTTTGGTACTCGGGAAAATGTCCATTATACTGTGGACAGGATTTTTTGGTACTCGGGAAAATGTTGTCCATTACACTGTGGACAGGATTTTTTGGTACTCGGGAAAATGTTGTCCATTATACTGTGGACAGGATTTTTTGGTACTCGGGAAAATGTTGTCCATTATACTGTGGACGGGATTTTTGGTACTCGGAAAAATGTTGTCCATCATACTGTGGACATAATTATTGGTGGTCGAAAAAATGTTGACCATTGCACTGTGGTCAGATTTATTTTTATTCGAAAAAATGTTAACCATTGGGATGTGGTCAGGATTATTG
>JASANE010005871.1:0-10355 GCA_030248225.1 Trileptium ribeirensis | reverse complement strand
CGTATTGCTATTAGTGTACGAATAACTAATATCATTTATTAATTGTTAATTGCTACAATTTTAGCGAAGCGAAGTTTCCCCTCGAAAAACAAATGGAAATCAGTAAATTTCAATAAGATGAGATTCAGACTAAAAGCATCGCTTAATTGTCTTGAGATAGCCAACAGTTGCAAAAGGCACCACTAGAGACCTATATGTTTGTATCAAATATTATTATGCGTTTATACCTACTCATGGTGCGTGTTCAAGAGGGTAACCGGTGCCGAAAGAGGTTTGCCTTCGGCCTACTGCTGGAGTCGGGTCAGCTGCCCAGTGGAAGAGTGGGGTACGAGGCTAGGGGAGTACGTGTGCGGCAAGAGGGGTGAGGGCTTCGAAACGAGGCGGGGGAGGGGCGGGAAGCGGGGGTGCGCAGCGGTGGGGAGGGTGTGTGCCTCGAAGGGTCCAGGTAAGGCATGTGCTATAATGTCACAATTTGTAAAAATTTATGATTTACCCCAATTTTGCTAAATTTTCTTCGTTTTTTGCTAGTTTTCTTCAGTTAATGCTATCATGTTCTCTAATTCTTGCCAATTTTTGTTCAATTTTTACGAAATTTTATGCCAAAGGACAAAAGTTGGGTCATCTCAAGGTGGGTGTAAGCAACCGCTTCGCCCTATGCTCTGTGAGCAGGTATGTATAGGCAAGTATTCTTTCTGTAACTGCTAGTACAACTAATATCGCGTATTTTCTGGGTTTCGGCACACCGAGGGACCTAGCACTAATTCGGTATAATGATAATTCATGTTTAAATGCTGTATATTTGCGGGTAACATTACGAACACTTATTTGAATTAAATATGATAGATATTGATTCTGGAACTAACCAACGCAGTGATCAAGGTTGTCAGATGATTTGGTCATTCCCGAAGGACACTTGCATTGGAAAGATCCGTGAGTATTTTCGCAAGTCATAGCAACATGTCCTCTCCACAGGCAATCGTTTGTGGCAGTGGAACTGCATTCATTAATTTCTGCAACACATGAAGCTACAAATTGGATAACGCTAGAGAAAGTTTTGATAAGTAACCATAATATGAGATTTGGACAAAATTACGATTATGACAGGTCACAACGCAATGTTTTATTCCAGTAGGTATTAAATAATTACTGAAAACTTGACAAATGAAATAAATCTGCATAATAAAAGCATGAGCGGCAATTTTGTGAATCCGTTTCAATATTGGTATGGAAAATTGTACGATTATTTATATGGCCAACTGTAGACTGGAGCTCAAGTGTCAATAATAGAGTAAGTGAACTTTAAATTAATGAATTGGAAATGGCGGGTAACAGGTGCTAACTTGCAAATTAAATTTCCTTAATCTGGCTCGCCTTGCGATAACTTTCAAATGTAACAATCAATCTGGGCATACTAATGTTTATTTCCTCTCCATAAACGCCAGGCTACAAAAAATCTGATTTTTTTGGTCACTGTGTATCGATCGTTGGAGCTACTAGTCATGGAGATTGTAATTGACAACAAAAGTTAAATTATAAAACATATTATAATATTCAGTACGTCATTTTACATTCCAGAATTGCAGTGGGGATGCAGATAATGTTAAGTACATAAAACGCAGAAATTGGTCATAGCCGAGACACATTCAACAGCTTGTATTTTTGATGAATCGGACATGTAATACATATCTGTCTGATACGCTTTTAGGGTAAAATATCAGCATCAGTAAAAGATAAACGTTTTTGAAATTAAGTTTATTGCAGCCACTGAATAGTACTGCGTGTACGACGCCATGCAACATTGACCCAAGGGATTTAGAATCGTGCAGTTTGATTGCAGTAATCACTTTGCCTAAAAGTGGAATGGCCAAATAGCAATCCTGACTTATCCTAGAAAAGGATTAATTTTGCGGATAATAATGGTACTTGATGTATTGAGCAAACTGAAATAGTTATGTTTCGCTTTTCCACAACAAAATAAAGCCGGCTTTACAAAAAGAATATATAACCACGGCTGTCTTTCCATGATTTGATAAAGTTTTAATTGCTGTGAGTAATAATGTTTTATTCTCTTTAGTAACATATCAAAGACTGCACCAAGCACTAATAAGTGTTTGAAGCGTTTCAGATGCAATGTGGATAAGTAATTAAGAAATGGTAAATTTGTCTTTTGTTTGAAATTAATTCTGGCTTCATAAACTTCTGTTACATGCTCTGAAGACATTAGTTGTGTTAGGTATAAAAGATATCGAAACATAGTTTTCCACAGCCGAGTTTGAGCACGGAAGATATAGCTGTATCGTAGAAGTGTAGTGAAATTCTGTTAGCCTGCCATATCTTCAAGGCTATCTACAGCGCTGACAATAGTACGTAGGCAATCAAAAGTTTACCGAAACAGCAATGTTCAATTTTAAGGTCCTTCTAGAGTCCGCGGTAGTGAATGAGGACAATAAGCTATTATTTTTCCTCGCTTTTCCGACATTACTATGACCAATATCACAGATTTTCCACTTTAATACAGAAGGGAAAAGACAAAATCTGTCCCCAAAATATCAAAATTACTGAGTCTTGATTGTATCAAGAAAGTTACTGGGTGCATGAATATACTAACACCCACAAATTTCCGAATCAGTGTGTTAATGTTGTGTTATACGATCAGCACCTAGAAAATTATTGGATAAATGGAATATAGCAACATACACAGATTTTAAAATTCGTGGGCTCTCAAGTCGTAATCACAAAATTTTCAAGGAAATGTTTTATGTTAAAAATTATATTAAAAATGGGAATTATGTAATAAATTAACTTCAACCCAAGAACAGATGTTTATCATTAACCCCATGTTTCAAACCTATAGGCAAATTAAGTGATACACTTAAAAGAGATTTGTCATCAGCTTCCATATTGAAGAACATATAATTACATAGTGCATTTTCAACAATTGCGGTATTTCTTTCGACATTAGTGTATTAATTAACTTTGTTAATTTTTAGCGTATCCATGATTTCTGATTTTGCACATTTTATGATGTATCTGCTTTGCTGTAGTATGATTCTTATCACATAATAATTCCAAAGGCGCGATCATACACTCTAACTTTTTGCTCAATTCTTGATCAAAATTTGATAAAGAATTGCCGGGGTTTTTAAAGCTTATTATAGCATTCTCCTTCAGTTTTAGAGCTGATGATCTATTAAAATCTTGACAATTTGCCATACACAGAATAGTTAAAATAGTATCTTTGCAACTATAATGAGCAGTTTCGATGAAAAAATTTATTTAATGCTAGTAGGCATATAACTTTTAAAATCATTTCCTGAAATTTTTCTAACCTTCACATGATCCATCAGCAGCTTGTGTAAATCCTTGTTTGCACACACACGAATGATACATTATAAAGTTGACGCACGTCTGGTTTTCGGAGCATGACGACGTTGGTGCATTGGGATCACATGATTCTAAACCGAACTTTTTCGATCATATATTGCAAGCATATTTTGTAGACAGTATGCGAAATTATATTTCAAAAATTGGACAGCCTCCAGCTGATACCTTTTGCAAATAGTGGTAACAACTATTTTAAACTAACATGAATAAATGTTGGCGAAAACGCTTTCGTGTAAGCAGGATGTTATATACTAGCTGCGAGAGTATCACCACGTGGGCGGTGTTGAATCGTGTACCACTGTTTGGCATGTGCCCTCAGTTTACTGCAGCAAAACATTTTTTAATTTTCAACCGTCAGAATAATCTATTGTGTTGACGCTGCCAATGCGCGTATGTGCCATAGCTAAAAGTTTCTGTCCACTCCCCTGACTGAAAGGACATCGTAGAAGCTTATCTCCGACTTACAGGATTTTGTTCAAGTATTATTTGACCGATGGAAGCTTCACTTGTATATAATGCCAAACAATTATAATAATGCGTGAATCCACTTTAGATGCGTACACCAAGGTTGTTTTGTTGTCAAAATCACCAATCGCGCAGAAATTAACGTTCACACTTTTGCCATTGGTATTCGCACTTTTGTGAACGCGAACATGACATCTGCGATGTACGAAAGGAATTTTACGTTAGCACGCATTTGTCTATTTCGCACGTTTGTCACAGTTTATCAAATGACATTCTGAATCAGACAGTAATGTGTGCGATCTATATCTGCATTACAACATACAGGAAATGATGTGATTGGTAATAGCGTTTTTACTTGTACGCACTCAGCAAAATGCGATGCTAAATCGCAAAATATTGAGCGCAAGCAGCGTCTACGCGTTGCGGCATCGCATATGATGTGTATCCGTACATAGGAGAAAATCGTGATTTGTTTGCATTCACCACTTTACGATCGTGAATTGACTTGACAAATGAATAACCCACGTGTACGCACCTAATGTTGAGTCACGCATAAATATAGAAATTTGTTTTCCATAGTTGTTGGAAAATCCAGACTACACTACTAGTGTTATGTTATCCAGGTTCAACACAAGATTATTTTAACCACGTTCAAGCATCCCATTCGATATCCTACCACCTATGAGTAACAGCTAATTTACATCTTTACATAGGTTTTAATTTTTTGGTAGCTGGTTGCAAATTAGTCTAATTTAGTCAACAACGTGAGACTGAAATCTTCAGCTATATCTTATATGCGAACGTTGCATGGTCATAAATTGCGTGTAACTTGCACCGTCCACATTATGTGAATAAAACTGTTTCGACCGAAAAACAGTTATTTTAGTCATCAGCTAATTTGAGCCTTCCAGCTTCGTAACGGTCTGCCAACATAATCACTTGATTCTTACAGAAGTAATTTCTTATTCTGTTTTTTGTTACACTTTTGTGTTTTTGTGCTCTTTTCAAACTCTTTTATATAGAATGATATTCCCAAAGCGTTCTACGAAAGCATACATTATTAATTAACACAAATTTTTCCAAAAAAGATCCTCTTATATGTAGCTAATTCTAGTATTGACAGTAAATATTAGTCTGTAACAATAATTTAGGCATAAAACTGGGACATGGTATCTAGATTCGTATTTTACTTATTATATCTCATGTATAACATAGTGAGGATACAAAGTTATGCGCAACATAATATTTAATAATATTTTATTATCATGGTTTTCGATATCTATCTTTTACTATCATGGTTATCATCAACAATAATGAAATTTTGCGCTATACATAACGTTGGATTAACGGTACAAGTTCATAGCCATAGCGATGGAATTAATTACAGCTATAGCTTTTCTAAAACAGTATTAGTGTTCTAACCTGCTCTCAATCCTGTGACGATGGCTGCGAACGCAACAGCCGCTAAAATTGTTGCTGAGTTGAGTTGCAAACGGTAGTTAGGCATAGTTGCAGTAATAGACGATGCAAAAAATGAAAATGTTTCCAATTATTAAACGATTGCAGTTAAACCTTAGTTACGTTATGTGTTATGACACCTAAAATTACGTTAATAATGTATCATTTTGTGCGTTTTCTTCCAGCATCAATTAGAATTCGTGAATTTTAACAGTTTTACGCATATATCGCTATCTACCGTTGGTTGTTCAAACTAGGAGCATGCAAACATTAATTCAACAATAAAAGTATGATCCCTTTTCAGCATGATGATGACGTGAGCCTAATAACTTTGCGATGCGTATCTTGAAAATGGCTATCAACGACGGGCCATATCTCCCATATAATAGCTACCAAACGATCGAAATTTGGTCAAATGCAGTTTGCTATTATTACTGAAAAAATTTATCCACCTTCTACCGTGACAATGAATAAATATTACGTTGCCTAGGTGCGATATGTATATACACATTGCTAAAACTTAATCTGTTCTAACATCTGTAGCTGGAGAACGAATTGTCGGACGGTTTAAATATTTTACCGTTGAATGCAATTATAGCTCGGCATATTTAAGTAAAACAATATGCATATATCTCCTTCCGGTTGCAATCAAGGGTTGAACAAAGGCCATATTGCAGGCCAAAATTAGGTCGGATTATGATGTTACCGTCTATAACGTTACAAGTGGTAACCATGGCGGGTTAAAGTTCCCAGAGAATTGATAGCATATAAAATTGGTACATCCATTAAGTACGTGACATGCATTAAAGTTTCGCACTTCACAAGATCTTATTGAGTGCATCTACATACGTAACATCACATGAATATTCAAATGCATTCGCTAGATAATAAGTCGTAGAAACGTGATGGCAAAAGGCCGTGACTATTATTGCTCCCATTAGAATTAGCCATTAATTAGCTGTTTTTTTTTCAAATTTTCGCAGTGCCTGTGTCAACAACTTACATGATTTACATAGCGGTGAGATATCTTAGGCACATTTAAGATGTGCAAAGAGCCTACTTTGGCTCGAAGTTCCTGTAAATTTCAACATAATTTACTGCTTGGCATTTTATGGCCTTTTATTTGTTTCTTGTAAAGCACTGCGCATGTGTAGTTTATATTCTACCGATTGCATCTCTGTCATACATTTTGTTACAAAATAAAGGAGACAAAATATTTCTCAGATCAAAATAGTAATAAACGCCGCTGTTGTCATTTGCTATTTGTGATGTGTTATTTGTCATAACTATGTCGACTTTAGCGTAAGATTCAACGGCGACTGACTGCTCTTTACTCTGGAACAAATTATTGTTATGCACAGGCGATAGATGGATATGCACAGGTTAGCTGACTGTAGCGATGCACCTAGATCATACGGTCCCATCTTGTTCAATCATTATATAAATTTATACATATATATACATTTATATATAAAGTTATGTACGTAAACTTTAAGGTGTGAATTATATTACGCAAATACATAATGTACATGCGACAGATGTAGTGTATGGTACAGTCACAATTTAGAATATAGTAGGGAAAACATAGTAACTAATAAAAGGGCAAAGCACAAAACCAAATAAAACCCAAGTTAACAACATGTATATTAAAACAGGCGCATAATTGTCGTGAAAGATAAAGGTTCATGCTAATTCCAAGTGGCCACAACCCACCTTACCTCAGGACGCCACTTAGCATATTTATATTGCAAAACAAGAATATGTTCCGTAAATAAAGCCTCGGGAAACAAAAAGTATTCAAGCAACAAAAAAGAATCCTGGTTGAAGCATCCATGGGGCAAAACTTGTGACTAAGCAAGGTTGGAGATGTTAACATTGTTTATTAATAATAATAAACAAATTACATAATACTACTATTATACAATTTATTATTAAGCCAGGAAATTTAATATCACATTTTATCACAATTCATTTTCCCAACACTTTAAGATTACGGATAACGTGAAAATTATTTATGTTCGCCCAGTGATTAAATGAATTCTTATCGGTAAGCTTTCATCAGACAAGCTTGAAGAACTTTGACAGAACACAAGGAAAAAGCTTAGGATAGGGAATGTACTTTGCACGATAGTGCCTAAAATAAGTTATTTTTAAACCATCATTATTAAATGTATGGCGCACCGACAACTTTAATTATACATGCTGCATCAATGAAATCGTTGATTCCGTAATTCGCCGTAATGTCCCTGCAGAAAAACCGTTAAGCTAAGATATTATTAAAAGATGTTACAGTTTGGTGCACATAAAAATCCCTAAAATACAGCCAGTATTGCGTTTTTGAGTTTTTGCTGTAAGCAAAACACATGATGGAAACGCCCGAGTTGCCCCATTTTCTGAAACAAAATACCAAAATTAATGAATTAATACATAATGATTTCGAGTAATATTATTAGCCACATCAAGTGAAAATTCAACTGAGAGGTTTTTAATAGTGGAAATAAATACAGATTTCATGTAAACATATGACATTAAATATTGTTTAAATAGTTGCCTGTTTAAATTGTGTTTTGTCGTTATGTTGACATTCTAATGTATCAATTTAATATGCACATTAACAACTACTGTTCAATTCATTTTGTCATGAATAAACATGAACATGTATGTACACACGTTTTTGTGACTCCTCAAGCTGCATTGATACGTTCAGATTTTCTGCTCAAAATTCCACACAGAATATTTGAACAGAATTAGAAGAGAATCTGTTAAATTTCTGAATAGATTTATTTATTTTTGCCACTGTAATCTCCATTGAACAGCATGCACACTAGTTTATTTTGCAACTGATTTGGTGAATACATAATTCTACAAAACCTGAATAATAGTTCAAACCTTCAGATGAGCGGAGATGTAAATAAAAACTTAGATAAATCTGCTCAAATTTTAAGCACCACATTTTGAGTTGCAAATCTGAAAGTCTGAGTATAGCTTCATACGCTTTCGAAGCTTACATATCTTATAGCTACGCATATCTAAAATACGTTACATGCCTACTTATCTGACAGCTATTTGTGCTATCAACCTCTACCAGCATTACCATACTGGGCCCATTATACTTTTTAGCACCATCACGCCTCAAAATCACACCGGGAAAAAATTCAAAACTCCCGGAACATTTGTTAGATATTACGAGTAGTGTAGAGTGCAGCAAAACCACAACAATGCGTTGTTTCATTTACACGTGCTCTTTACGCTTCGTTCAGTTTCATAGTTCCATGACTATTTTGAAGATAACTAGTCTCTCACTTCAAGCAGTACGGTTAACAAAATGTATAAAGTAAAACGGCAATTATTTCACAAATAATCGAACAATGATTAGTCTGTGGTCAAATAAAAACCGGCGATGGTTAATAGGTTGTTATGGTGCAATGAGGTAAAACAGGGGTACAAACGAGTGCGTTGTGTACGTGAGGTGGTTAAAATGAGAGAGTTTGTCAAAATAAGCTTCAAACAATTAATATATCTTGAAGTTGGATACTAACGTGGCGTTCAAGGCATTGCTTCATTACGACTTTATGCATTGTATATAAGTTTATCTTATTGAACAAAGCTTTTTACGTGTGCACCTGGTTCTGCCTGTCGTGGTAGATGTCCTTAACTATGGAATAATGCAAAATAAACCGATAATTGTCCGTTTTCTGTTTAAAGCTAGTAGACGCATCCTTTTAGTCCCAAATATTTTAAAGGGCATATTGGGTTGTGTTTTCAGTTGGCTTCCACGTGCACCTGCCCAGATAAAGTTGTAAATCTGCTGCCAATTAAAATAAACGGAAATGTTGCATTGTTATTCCAAAACAAAGATAACCGACGAGCTCAACAATGAAATCAAACGAATTAAAAATTTTTCATACATATTAAATATGAATCTATAGTGCCAGAAATTCAGGAAAAATAAACGATGAAATTAAACGTACCACCTTGCTATTTAAAGGAAATTTACATTTTTGAATAAATAAAAGACATTTGCTACAACAGTTCTCGTCATCTTACCAACACACTTGGCGTCCTTCAACGTATAGCCATCCGCACACAGGCACTGAAAACTGCCCAAAGTATTTCCACATTTCATGCCGTTTTCAGTGCAATTGTGTGTTGTAGGAAGTTTGCATTCGTCGACATCTGAAAGCATAATCTTGTAGAATAGAATTACAAAAAGTTCGTTATATACTTCGCCGGTTCGCTGTTAATAGTTATGCAACTTTTTAGTCACAAGCTTTATAGTCTATAGTTACCAACTTTTGCAAAAAGTGCAACCGTATCAACTTTCGTTTCTACTGAAGGACTTTGTGTGAATTAAAATATATTTGAAATCGATGGAAATATGAGCAACCACTAATAGTTGACACTGATTCTATTTGCTAAATGAAGCATTGTGTCAATCATCAAAACGCGTTTTTTTTCTTCGTTTTAGTCCTTTAATACCCAGTGGCATTAGAAGACATCAGGTCATGCTGCGAAGTTATATATTAACTGAGTTCGTTTAGCTTTGTACGGGCGATGTAATTTGCTCGTTTCGCGAGGTTCCTTAAGAAACAACAGCTTTCATATCGCTCAATGGTTCCCGTACTTCATTTGTAGCGATAATGCTCCACTTGCGTTTGTCAAACATCGCACGATATAGATTACCTGAAGCGTCAAAAGATTAACGTCAAACTAACGTTAATCCATAAAAGAAAAAGTTCAAATTATTTATTAATTATTTAATCATTAATCAAATGAATGTTTTAACTAGCGACTTAATTGAATTACTAATTAAGTTGTGAAAGAAATTATTTCAAACGACCGCTATATCAACGTTTGAAATATGTATGAAGTTTATGTAAATGCTGTACGCTTTAATTTATGTAGAAAAACAATGCAAGAAAAACAATGTAAGAAAAACAATGTAGATTCCCGAAAACCAACCCTTTCTGCATTACAAGCTATGTTTTTTCATTTTATAAAATACAGGACATTGTTCATGGCTTCATATACCATAGCGTGTCTCGATT
>JASANE010005870.1:0-32293 GCA_030248225.1 Trileptium ribeirensis | reverse complement strand
TGTATACGCTATTGTAAAATACCGACAGAATGATTTTACAAAAATCTTGAATTTCGTAGTTTTGCATGAACAGGTAACCTGTATATAAGTAATTTGTGAGTCAAGTTGGACTCTAGATAGCAAAATCATCGTATCCAGCGTGCTTTATAACGTAATATACACTCATTGTAAGGTAAAAACAAGCAACAACACAGCGAAAATCGCTATTTCTGGCAAAGAGTCGATGAATGGTCTTCGGACCCACAGCGGTACTGTGAGTGATCCCACAAAAAAGTCGTAGGAAACAAAGTTGTAAATCTCGATGAGTTGATGAGCATTTTTCGATGCGAAGCATGTGCCGGGGATACGGGCTGCGAAAGACTGGTACCCGTATGGCTAGATTTGTCAAAGAATCCTTGAAAACCTGTTTTTGTCATTTTACTCGGTAGATGGGGTCGGAGCTGTTTGCGTTCAACTAAACGTCACGTCGTCGTCACTTTTGCTATCGAACAATAAAATGTAAATTGGCCGAAAATGAGTTACAGACATAATAGCAATTTTCACGATTTTATCCGTAGCGCCGTTAGTGGAAACTCCAATCGCTTCGCTCGCTCCGCTTCAAATATTTCCTTGAATGCTGAGTGCTAACGGAGAGTTCTTACATTTCATGTGGTGAAATCTGGACTGCCAGTTTGCGGCTTTATCTTGACATCTCAAAATTACAACGTCGTTTCGTCTAGTCAAATGAAAGCTTGAAATCTCTTTATGCCCTTGCGACATACATTTTTAGTAATTTTTATGTACTTTGTGATTATGCGTATAGTTATTTATTTGGAGATTACAAGACAATTATTATTCTTTCATTATTCCAAATAGCGGTCTGGTGTTAAACGTCACATGTAAATGCTCGCTAAATCAATTCTGTCTCTAGGCTTGTGATAGTCATTATGTGTCTCAACAAAAAGAGTTGTGACGTTCATTTACAATTTATTCATTGCTTTCCGTTATTGGAATTTAATCACGATGTCAAGAGCAAATGGCTTTTGGGCTTTATTTGCTTTTATAGTATTTATACTCTTATGTTAAAAATATTGTCTGTGATGTGTGTCACTACCGTGTGCTACTCACAGAATATATAATCAATGTCTCAGAACCACCTCACTCGCCAGAAATGACTGCTGTTAAATAAATTAAACATTTTGTTCTATACGTGTTCAAATTTTTGTACCACTTTTTTAATTTGTTCGAGAGATGTTCCAAAAGTATTCGAGAATAAAAAATATATTTTGTTTGATTTCTGTTCAATGTTCTGGCGTTTGGAAGAGGATATACATTTCTGGCGAGTACTGTACACGCTCTTTCGATTAATTAATTTGAAAATATACTAAAGTGATAGCGATAAAATAGGCTTAAGCTTGAGAATAGATATAAAGTTTACCACGGTTCTGTGGGGAAAACGTAAACTCGGCATAAAGCTAAATTTTTGGAACTATAATATGCCAACAAATTTGATCACAGTTGCATAACTGATTTATGTTGCTACCAGGGAATAACCGGAACCGGAACCAACAACCGGAACCGTCCATTTAAACCGGATCCGCAACCGGAATCTGGTCTTCGAAATTTATATATAGTAAAACAGATGATGGAAGAAATGAAGGTATACTAGATTTAAAATGCATTAAAAATAACTTTTACATTAAACTTAATGTATTGCGATGGTATTATTGACTTTCTGAAACTTTAAAGAGACTGAGGAAGCTAATAATGTTTATTTATCGATCAAATATGTCGGTTTTTGGACATTCAGAGCAAAAAATTTCTTCCACTATACCCATTGCGTATACTGTTTCAAATGGAATGTGCTTACAAAGCTTGTACCGTAGAATACACACTTTCGCTCTGTCTCCAGTCGCCTCCCTTTACTACACATACGTTGTTGCATGTTCTGTAGGAAACTTAAAATTATTGGTATATATGATTCTAAGAGAAAATAATAGATAGAAGGTAATTTTCTGATCAGTGGTCAGAGACACTGTTTAGGCTAGCGTTGGACAAACAGTGCCCGTCAGTTAGATCATAATGATGATAACTTTCTAGTCAGAATGCTATAAATGAGACACACTGTTATGCTGCTCGCACAGTTTCAATAAATACAGTTCATTGCCAAGGAAGCACTTTCCAGCTGCGTTGCAGATAATGTTAGTTTACTTCAATTTATACTGATTTACCAAGTTTACAAGCGCACTGGCGGGTGCTTGACGCAATTTATGTTAGCCAAGCATACCCTAAGTACTTCTGCGTAAGCCATACTCTGTTACCGAGTTGGACCGGTTTAATTCAAACGTATCCCACAGACTTCTGGATGTGTAAAATAGCTGCTACAAGCATCGACCTGGCTTTGATTTAACAAACTCTTGCAGGTTATTATGAAAAATTCCTGCTCAAATTATGTGCCCTACTTACGTTTCACACGGCAAATTGGTTAGTTAACCTTTTCTTTTGCTTGGTTGTATTGGAGTTTGATCATTGTATAATATAACATATGTTTGGATTACAGGATGAAGCAAAAACGTGGAAAATTTCAAGCAAAATGCCTTTTTGCCCTTTGCCGGAACCGCAACCGGAACACGATTTTCGCCGGAACCGGAATTCCGGTTACTCCCTGGTTACTACATAAAAATATGCTATTATATCAATGGCTTAGTAATGTATATAGTTGGCCACAACATGACTGCTGTCACCGATTGTTAAAACAAAAACTCTGATAAATAAAATTTACAGACTCTGTCATTCCCAGATTTCAGATAATTCAGCTTATTCCTTATAAGACTGGTCCTTTTCACTGGCAGTGTACGTACATACAATGTGGAATCTGATATTAATTACTACATTGTCAATTTTGTTTCAGAGAGATTTGGATTTTACGATCAAAGTGGATTTCGATGGGGAGCTTTGTTCTGTTCACGAGATTAACCGGTATCACATGCACTAACTGCTGAATAATTTGTCTAGCAATGAAGCGCTTGATTTAATATTTGACACATTTCTAAGGGGGTTCTGTTTCACATTACTATGTTTCGGATTTTTATGGCTTCCGGTTTGTTAAAAATTCAAAAACCTCCATTTTCAAAAGTTCCATTAGGTTTACGTTTTTTGTTACAGTAAAATTTATGGTTCGCTGTTAGTATAGCCCAAAGGATGGTACAAACAGATGTAAACTCACTGCGTATCTGTCTTTTTTTAATTAGCCTGCGTCGGTTTATAATCAAACCTCCATTTTAAAAATTTTCATTAGGTTTACTTTATTTTGTTACAGTAAAATGTATGGTTCGGTCAGTATGGCCCAAATGTTGGTACAAAGAGATGTGATCTCACTCCTTATCTGGCTTTTTTGGAAAAATTAACCTGATCCCGATTATAATGAAAAAGCTCTCGACGTTTTGCATTTTTAAAGAGAACTTCATAGATTCACTGGGTTTTGCTTCTGTTGTTGATTTTAGAGTATCTATATTTATGATTCCGAGTTTCAATATTGTAGCTTGATTATAATCACAGTGGATTAAGCTAATATCTCGCAAGCGAGTGTGAAATAATGTGAGCGTCGTTGCATTTGCAAGTTGGTTTGTTTAATCACCTGTAATACCACCCTAAAAGCTCTTTAACCCTGAATTCATTGAAAATCCTAAAACCTCGTCGACCCTAATTCATCGAAAACAGCTGACAGTGCATCATGTATTTGTGCTGGTCTCTACAAAGCCAACGTATTCCACCGGCTGGAAATTCTATATTCACAATTTTTCATAACCTGTAGGCAATATAGGTAAGCAAACAACTGAAGACAAGCTATATTCTGGAAGTTGGGTCATTGACCCTAAACCCATTGAAAAGGCGTTGCACTCTGGACTCTAGATAAGTTGTATTCAGCGTACCGAAAAACTTATTTATAAGTTATTCTTGATGCCCTGAACGCACTACATGTCAAACAAATGAAATTGCGTCTTATTTTCAAAGTGGGGTTCATCGGGCGTAAACCCCTTGAAATCCCATGAAAAGATATAAAGTTGGGTTCTAGATGCCAAAACCATCTTATCCAGCATGCTTGATAACCTATAATATGCAACTCATTGTAAGGTAAAAACAGTTAATAACACGGCGAAATCTGAAAAATCTCTATTTGTAGCAAAGGGTTGATGAACGGGCCCACAGTGGTCTAGGGAGTGTTCCCATAAAAAAGTTGCAGTCAGCAAAGCATGTAGGGTCTCGAAAAGCTGATTCTGCATGGTAATCTGTGTCGCGAGATATGGTCTGCGAAAGACTGCCGTATCTGTTTTGCCATTTTGTCCCGGACTAGTCGGATTTGTTCCCCTTCAACTAAAAGTATTATTGCCGTCATTTTTCCTATCGAATAAAATTTCCGAACTCCGTCCATCCGAAAATGAGTTATGAATGACAGCGACAGAGAAAATAAGAAATTTTTACGATTTTTCTCCATAGCATCCTCAGTGGAAACTCCGCTCGCTACGTTTCAATAAGACAACAGCAATGCACTTGGTTTGAGACATCGCATTACTCGCCAAAAATTAACTGTCGCCTTACCAGCAAGCGAACAGGCAGCGAAAAAACAAACTTTTTAAAACTATATGCTGCACAGGGACCATTTGACTGTGGATGGGTTAGTCATGTCTCCCTCTCCTTTTGACACCTATGACTTGAACACATGTCACTACGGACGGTTTTTGAGATTATTGCCGCTCTACGTTATAAGCTAGTTTTTATATCTGAAAAATATGTACATATCTGCGTGGTTCGTTTTGATTCACTTGCGAGGGCTGTCCATTGTGCACGTTTTGCGTGATATGGTATATAATACGTGCTTGCCTAAGTTGTGCCAGTGGTACAAACATCCTAATGGGAAGGACGTAGGATATTATATATACAATATCGAAATTCTTTTGTTTTTTATAACATGTATTCATTTGTATGCCTAATCAGAAAATTTCAGCCCATGCACAAATTTGGTGGATCTTTAGATATCTCTTCTCTGAAAATAATAGACGTAGGTTTAGCATCAGTCACTAGAACATACTTTTTAAGAATAAATTTTCTACTTTAAATGTTTTCGCTAATAATTTTAACGACAATATTTTACATATTATATATATAGTTTTGTTCATCGTTAAACCTGGTTTGTATGGACAGTATCGTTTTACTCTGTTTGGGATACAATCAGATATCAAAGAAATCGATTTGTTTACACGATAATACTAGCAACTGGCGTAAGGAGGAGAATTAATTTAACATGCAGTAAGTTTGGCTGTCTGTACAGTGACTATTTCGATGTTACAAATTGAGATTCATGCGCCTCCTCCACAATCTCAAACACATTATGTAGGTATTTATGATGCACCGACAGAAATACTATAATGCACCAGCTGCCTAAGGCAAACTATACATAGACTGTACTAATATATTTAGTGCTATGTTATTGCCATTTTTTCGTTACTTAACAGAACCATGTTAGGAACATTTATTTCTTCCTCCATCATGATATTAAGGAAGCATACATCCAGGCGCCACTGCTCCAAGTTGTAGACTCCAG
This sequence comes from Trileptium ribeirensis, assembly GCA_030248225.1. Taxonomy (NCBI): domain Eukaryota; kingdom Metazoa; phylum Nematoda; class Enoplea; order Enoplida; family Thoracostomopsidae; genus Trileptium; species Trileptium ribeirensis. The sequence continues at coordinate 26,712 of JASANE010005870.1, read as the reverse complement.
GTTCTTGTGGTAATGAGTGTATTTGGCGAAATGCAATTACTATTCAACAATTGCACAATACCAGAATACTATAAACCCATTCTAACCTGCTTAAATCCTGAAATAAAACTGACAATTACTACTGCATCTGCCTACATGAATAATGACGTATAAACTCAGTGTATATATGTTCAAAACAAAAACGTGTTTAACTGGTTTATAACTCTGCAAGGCTTTCGTTCACCTTTGGAAATGTCACTTCTTTTATAATATTTTAAGCTCAGTTACAGGTTGAATACACTTGCTTTGATAAAAAAAGTACATATATATGTTTACGTCCAAATTGTAGCTCTCTATGAAACGACCATCGGCATCGTTTTTGATCCAACGCATCTGAAAAGCACTATATATTTTAAAATGTCGGTGGTCTTAAATTGACTAGTTAAGGATCTTTTTAATTGTTTAGCGTTCGTCTGAAGGGCAGTGAAGTGTGCATATATATAAAAAACCACATGTTAAATGGTCATTTGATAATTGAGTTATGCTTGGACAAACAAATTTTTTTGCCAGTTTCGTAACGGTAAACTCAGTTTGCTCAGTTTCATTTATATCAAAGGATTTAGTTCGTAATGTTTAAGTGTATGATTGTCACTTTTGCGTAATTAAATACGGTGTTGTGTGAAAATAGTACTTACCTACTTCCCCTTTATTGATTCGGTACTACCTCAATGTGATTTGAAGTTGCCGATTTGTTTATTTAAAATGTTTATGTTTACGCTTGGTATAGCAGACATTTAGGAGAATTTATTACATATCAAAAGGCGTAGGTTTACCTATGCTTCAATACGCTCTGCAATCTCGTTAGAGTTACTAGTATATTTATAATATCTATCGGACCCTCCAAGATCCATGTGTCAGCCCGTCGTTCGAGATCAAACTCCGCCGCGACGTCAGATCATCAGCCTTTCTTATCAGTTCCTTAAAGGAATTCGATCGCCATCGTTTCAGCAGTATGTCGATGCAAGTCGGTTGTAGATCTCGTAGCGCTGTCTGTGTCCATGACCCAAAGACTCCTCGCGACCGCTTCCACTCGTCAGGTGGATTAGCCAAAATGATTCGCCTTGGCAGACGTTCACTAGGCCTGCGTAGTATGTGACGCAGTCACAGAAACCAGTGTCTTCAGAGAACAAATGCCAGGCGCTGCAAGTGACCCCTGCTCGTGCCCAAATCAGCTTTTGAGATGCGGGCGAACCTTGTTTCCCCCAATATTGTGCGGCTGAAAAGGGTTTCGAAGTGTTAAGTATCTGTATGTCCGATTTGACTGACCAGGTTTTACACCCATACAGCAAAACCTGTCTGATCACGCTTTCGAACACTTGCATCTTTGTCGCAATGCTGAGGCCTCTATTCATGCTAACGCCATAGTTGTTTTCTCAGCCCGCAGACCGTGCTTTGGCGACACGGCTTTGTATTTCAGAGTAAGATTTTCCGCTGGCTGTAATATGGCTGCCTAGGTAGCAGATACTGTTGACCATCTCTAAGCGTTCGCCATTGCAGCTAATGAATGGCGGCACGGTGTTGATCCAGCAAGCTAAAATCTTACTCTGAGTTGACAAACAGGTCGACATTGGCTGCTGCTTGTACTATACAGGTCTTAACAGCAGCTTGTCAAACTATGTGCGCTTTGGACTATTTGCCGCAATATATATCTTTTGAGGATTATACACTTAAATTTTTTGCTGAATATTTACCAATATATATTCTATTTTGTAAGCATAACTATAGTAGTTTTGCAGTCCTTAATTTTTGCTTATTAGGAACTTATGGTGCTTTTTTAGTATATCTATAATAATATTAATTATTCAGCATAATGTTCAACGTAGACCTGAAATGTTTAACATAAATTAAGTTTTAAACTTAAAAGATTTATGCTAATAAAGTTAAAACTTTAACATAATGTTGCTAAATATTATGTAGCTTTTTGCCTTATTTTGTTACATAAGGTTGGCATAGTTATGTTTAAATGGTAGGTAGGATTAATGCGGCGTTAACGTTATAATGTCCCCGCTGTTTGGAACTTTTGACCCCCTGTAGTCGCGACCCTACCGTATAGACAGTCAGGGTGACACCCATACTGTAAATCAAATGCCGAGGGTGTACGACACACCCTTAGCTACTACATTTTTTCTAGACAGTGTCGTACACACCCTTAGCTACCAATTTGGCGCGAATTAACTATAACGACACCGTTTGTAGCTAATGCGGTTTATTAGTCAACTGTCCTGTGGAGTTTCTCCTAAATTCTCGATATTTGTATCTAGCCCATATGAACATTGCTCAAATAATTCCGAACACTGTCAATAAAACAGCCAGAAGACACGGTGTGCCTGACACTGTCAGGAAGTGGTAATACGCGTAACTAGCTACCGTTGAAAAAATTTATTAAAACATGGGGGTGTCTAAGACACCCTGTTGTCAACAGTGTGTCTGACACTGTGCGGGGTACATAGGTTCCAAACGTTGGGGACATTATAACGTGAACGCCGCATAAGCATAATTACGCTTAATTTAACCCAGATCAACCCATATTTGGATTTTTTGCGTTTCGCTGTATAAGTATTCTCGTTAGGTAAAAAATGAATCGTTTTCATTGCCATCTGCATTAGCGGGAGGAATTATCACGACTTCGACTTCTTCAACCGGTTGTTCCGTATCTGATTCCTCTTCGAGCATTGCCAAAACTTCGTGGACGTTCAGTCTGAAACTTAGAATCACAATAAATTGACATGTTTTTAAATACAAATGTTTACAAATAATACACGTCATTCATAGTCCACTAGAAACGTCAATGCGGCGTTAAAATATAGCAGAATAATGTTTGACCACCCTCTGTCGAGAAATAGATTGTCACGTTTCAATCAGAAAAGCCCCTACCCATAACCTGCTGTTGTCAGTTTAGACTGACACTACTTTAACACCCGAAAACCATGTTACCCCAAGGCAGGGTCGTAATATCAATATTCCGTGTATAAAAAGGGTAGAAGAACAGCATTATACAAGAAAATGTTGAAATGATCATGAAAGCCTCACTAGCGATGCTCAGACATGACTTCGTCGTAAAAAAGCCGTAAATGCTGTGTGACAGTACACAACATTATCGAATGCAGTAAACTATCACGAATATACGTATAAAACTATATACATATCTGCAAAGAATATAATTACAAAATATAAGAACTTTAAAATTATTTCTTCGAAACTTATCCCAACTAAAACAAGTGTCAGTTTAAACTGACAATCAGCAGAATAAATACAATTTACGGTGGATTTTTATTACACATAAACCAATGCTAAATAATTATAGCGTGAACACCATATAATTACTTCTGGTCTGATATGTCAGAACTCAGGTCTGTTGCAACTTTATAGGGCATGCCTCAGCCCTTTCCACAAATTTTGCTGGGTAAAACTGAGCTGATATTTTCATGTCTGTTGGTTTATTTTAGTTGTGTCAATGAGAAATATTTTGGTTTTTCTTTGAATCCCTTTCTGATAATACTTTGTGTCCTTTTGAAGGGAAATTTTTAATATCTAAAATTTCAATACAAAAGTTTGACTAATTTTCTCTGGAATTTTAAAAATCTTTATAAAAATTGAACAAAATATTTTACAGGAATTTTTAACAACAATGTAATAAAAAAAAGACTTGCGGGAAGAGGACGTAGATTCTGTCACATTGCATAACGCATTCTGTTTGTCTGTAATGCAACTATACATGCTCATAGGCCATAGTGGGTGGGGTTATCCCTCTTGATACCACAGATTCCTCCCTCTCCCTTGGCGCCAATAGCCGACCCAGTTGACAGGTTGGCCGGCCCCGCTCCCCCTTGGTGCGCCATGGACGCCGCGGCTCTCCCGACCGGCTGGCCCTCTTTTCTGGGAGACTGACGGCCAACCCTATCATCGCTCTCCCGAGCACGCGGGTACACGTCTGGGACCTCGACGAAATAATTTTATAACTGTAAGTAAAAGGACTGTTTTATAAACGAAGTGTCTGCAACAGACTTCAGCGTTAAGTCATCTCGTACAGTCCTAATAAAACTCATATGAGTTTTGTTAAAATTATATAAGTGATTCTGCACTATTTAGCTCAGTGCATTAGATTGTGCATTGCTGACAATAATTAACTCAGTGCATAGATTTATAGCGGTCTAAAATTTGATGTTTACATTGCGACGTGACAAGCAATAAATAACGCCAATTGTGCGGTTTGCCGGTAAAACAATTTTATTTGCAGAAGCGAAGTGGACGTGTTTGCCTGCACTACGTTCGATGTATTTACACTACGTTGCGTGTATACGATAATACATACAATTGTGGTTAACTGCGTAAATTTATATTTCTTGGTATCTTTCTCGGTCAGCACAGGAAGTATTGCGACAATTGTGAATATCTCCCTTTGAAATATTTTCACTTCAAAATATTAACCGCACAAAATTTGAATGCACTAACTAGTCGCGATTGTTTAAACAATAACTGATTAAACAGCACACAGAAGTCATGACAAATATACGAATTTTAGCCAGAGGTGCTTTGGAAAATGTTTGGCAGTACGATTGAATATTGAGCAGTTCATAAGAGAAACATCATTCATATAGTTGTGGTTGGTGTAGTTAATTCGTGTACTACAATATTAGTTGAGACATCCACGTTGGTTATACAATCTAGGGCCTTATGGTTTATTTGCTCGACTGATATTTGAATCACTTTAGGCACTCCTTCAATACGATAAATATATTTGCAGCAGTAGACTTGAAAATATACACTGCGTATTACTTGAAAGCTAGCGAGCAGCGTTTCTACTCACGGTACTAGGGGAAAAATCGTGAAATTATCTGTCATTCATAACTAATCGTAGGATGGATGGATTTCGATAAAATTTTTGTTCGATAGAAAAAGTAATGAGAATGAGCCCCTTGGTTAAACGCGAACAGCTCTTACCCCATCTTCGGGGTCAAAATGGCAAACAAACAGATTTTTAAAGGTTCTTTGTTCAGGGTGAAACTGGAGCGGGCACCACTATCAAACTGGAGGGGCCATGAATATCAAACTATAGAGGGTCACTTATATCAAACTGGAGGGGGAAACCAATATCAAACTGGAGGGGGCACAATATCGAACTGTAGGGAGCAGCAATATCAGAACAGATGCAGATATGGTTGATGCGATTGCACGTTTTGTAGATATGGTATCAACCATTGCACGCAAGCTATAAATATAGAGGCTACCATTGCCATAGCCGCATAGTAATACTCAGCAATATTTCACTCGACATGTGGTAATGGAAGCGCTTTATTAGCATTTTGCGAGCAATGGAAAGCCGTTGTCTTCATTTTGCGTGTAATGCAAAGAAGTTATCTTTATTTCGCGTGAAATCGTTGCGCGACGTGTCTACTGTGTGCAATTCGTGCACGCACTTCTGTGTGAAAGACGCAAACACCGGAAAGCGCCCAGTGAGCTCAATTTGTAATCTTTAAACAGTCGCTAGGCTAAGATTAATCACCATTCATGGAGCGGTGTCCAATGGGAATGAGGGGGCGGGAAGCTGGTTCCTCGGAGGGGGCGAGGCTTTCCATCTTCCAGGGGGTAATCTTGTCGGCGCGGATATGGGATTGGACCACCTATATAGGGGTCAGTACCCCACCTTATGAGCATGTATGTTAAACACATTCGCTCCGTTTCTCTTCTCTCGGCAAGTGTGTAATAACGATGACGCAGCTGCATGGCGCGATTTTCTATCACCATGCCCATACTGTACTAGGACCAGTTCTGGCCCTAAGGGATCCCAGCTGCACCACGGTTTACTCTACTGTGGTGCCCGGACTACCCCGGCTTCCACGACTCCCCGGTGATCAATGCGACGACCTAAGGGAACCGCTTAGCTTAGCAGGCTGCCGGCGGGTTAACCAGGGTGTTTGGCCTGGCCCCTATATTGGCCCACGCGTCTAATGGTATGAGGTCCCCCGAGGGAGAGTCATCCCCTAAGCCTGCTCACAGGTAATAAGGCTGACTCGCCTTTCCCTCATAATCCACTTAATCCCCTAAGCGGGCTTCTCTGATCCTAGTGTAGAATGGGCAAGATTCCCCATTGGTGTATCCCTAGGCACTGTGGTCCCGGTCGAATCCTCAAGTAAAACACACCTGGCCTTACAACTTAGATGGTGCCGAGATTTTGATTACTGGTGATAACGCAGAGGGCACTGAGGCGAGGGCCCCAGTCCCTTGAATGTTCACCTATACTCACTAGTGCTATCTATTGGGGATGGGTTACGCAGACCGACAATTACCATGGGAGCATTCGCCACGGGAGCGTTCCAGGCGGTTAGAGCAAAACATGGATATAATGCGGGTTGCAAAGGGTGCTTGCTCGAGCCTGAAAAACGGATAAGCAGGAGAACATGCGTTCGCGGATTGGCTCGACGGGCGAGGGGTAGATGACTTGCTCGTTCGCCATAGGCGCAGAATTTAGCTAGGCTCAAACTCCGGGAGTTATGTAGAAGCTGATCTCTAAAATTTCTTTAATAGGTTCTGATGAAGCAGGTTTCTAAGAATTCCTATTGGGGTCCAGATTTAAACAAAATCCTAACTGCTTCGGAAAGTTACACACGGTTCAAATGGGTTTACTATTGAATCCTTTTTGTATTGTCAACACACATTACAATACGGGGCGTACAACAACCTATGTACAGAGTTTATAGCATGACAGATTTATGTCGGGTACCCTACAAGATACCCCGATAAGCGTATTTCATTTTGCTAACGGTACCGTTAGACGGTAGCCTGTTGATCCGAGTTCACCAATTTATGAGAATGTAAACGTCTTCCGTTTTTCAAATGCTGCCTGCCCAACGAACCGCTATCAACTTTTTTTGCTCCCTAGGTGACGCAAACTCTAAACGAAGGCCAGGACTGAAGGTCTATAGATTTTAATGCCATTTCGACAAGGGCTGGAGTGGCCCGCAAACGGTCCGGCTAATTCAAAACTCGCCCCCGGAGGACTCAGTACCTGGGTGCCGACGTGGCCTCTCTCCGTAGTTGCACGGTTAAAGAAACCACATCCCACCAAAATTTTAATACAATTTAGCTCACCGCCAACTCCAGTCCTATCTCGTTCTATGCTCAGGTGATGAACCTCCTAGAAATTTTGATCAGACCCTGGCCCGCAGTCATTTGCATCGCATTTTAATCAGAGACAAAAGGAAACAGCGAACGAATGGGGATTCGATGCTGCTATTCGATTTCAGACAAACGGGGACAACTCGTGTCACCCGGAGATGCAAACGGCTACGTCCTTAGTATCACTCCTATTATCACCTAGGAAATTTTGCTGAGCTTTTCGAAACAACTCACCATCGCTTGCCTTAGGATAACAAATTTTGCTTACTAAATTTGACCTTAAACTAGAAATAATGCTCAACATTTGTCCTAGAACAAAATTTTGATCACTCCTCGGACCTGCAAATGAAAAGGAAACGTCCGAGGAGCGGGGAACCAGTCGAAACGCGGGCGGGCATAATTTTAACTAATTTTCACGAATTTTCGAATTTTTGTCGGAGTCCGGCCGTTACGGGCGCTCGGAGAATCCTTCCGACGCTCCAGCGTCCGCAACGGCAGCCCCTACATGAGTAAAAGAAAAACCAAAACCAGTGCAGCCTTCTACCGTGGGGGCACGGCGAAAGACTACACTGGCCCGCTCGAAAACCAGATGAAAACCTAGTAAGCATACAAAAGCAGAAAAACTTAGTTAGTGGCGACAACCGCCAAATTTCAAGAGCTAAAGATCGACTGGCTCCGATCGGGGAATCGGTCAGTCTCTTTTATACCCCGTTTTGTCCCTAGCGGATTTCTGGCTACCTCCCAAAGTTTTAAATTTGAAATCTTCGAAAGACTTAAACCATACACTGAAGGCATACTAGCTACATAAAATATACACGTACAAAGCAAAACTTAAAGCGACGATAGGCCCAAAATCAATATATGGCTAATAATACGGCGCTTTAACGCTTGGCGACACAGCTAAACTCAGCCCCTAGCTCTTCACAAAATCTTTTGAACGTAGCCGCCAGACTCAATATATATACACGTACATAATAACAAGATATTTACACAGCTGCACGAAGACCAACAGACCAGCAGCAACCCTGATAATACGCTAGAGTGGGCGCTCATCCTAACAACCTGGCTGCCAGAGAAAAACATAGCCTTGGCCGAAGGGTGCCAAGAAATATCGTAAACAACTAAACCTCGCGCTGGTCGGCGCGAGGTTCTCAAAATAATAAAATATATCAGTGCTTTAGGCGCTTTTAATGTAACGAATTTTTGTTATTTTTTTGTTTATATTTCAGGAACGGAAAGGAGCAGGCGGCCGGGGGCGGGATCATATCCATGCCCTGGCTGGTCGCCTGCTTATGAGAAGCTTAAATTTAGTGTAATCTCCCTAGGAGGCCCGTTAGAGGCCGTTTTCCCCGTACAAAATAGAAAAGTTTTGGGCCCCGACTGAGTTAGGGGAATCCTGTGAAGATCCGTTGGGGCAGGTGGCCCCGGTTTTCAGTGAAATGGTTAGTATAGGGCCCAATTAAGGTATAGAGCTCAAAAACCGGAAAGTTTTGGTTTGGGATGTGGTACTTTAGGGCCCGAAAGTTGGAGAGCTTAAACGCGGGATCGGAGGTCCATAAGTACTTACGGGTTGGGATTAAATTGACCCGGATGAGTAATTTTGAATCCTTATAGAGTCCTGATGATAGTTTAATGTCCCCCCTTTTTGTTTGAAATCTAGAAAACCCCCGAAATTTCAATTTACTGATACCCCTTTAAAATGAGACTCTTTCCATGTTAAGTAAATTTTATCCTGTACTTTATGCATTCCATTTAGCCCGTACCGCACAAAATACATATCAGCTTCCGCCGGCGTGTCAGGATAAACTTACGGGTCCCGGACAAAAACAAACCCAAATTGCCTTTTGTCGCCGGGGGCTTTGTACGACACTCCGTCCCATCCTGACACCCGGACGCAAGCACCAAGTAAGTACGTTATTTTATCAACGAACAAACACATATATGTATAGTTATTGTTCACGGGTGCGCACCGGAACCTACCCTGGGGCACCTAATTAACAAAATTTGTCAAGCCGGGTTGTGATAAAACGCGAAATCTCTCCCCCTTGTCCCCGGCCGATTCGACTGCGCAGCCGTATCACATTCCAGTAATAAACAATTTTACAACTTACAATACATCGATATTGTTCATAATATAGTAGCAGTCCTGGGATCGATCGGATACCTTGACAGCAGAATCTTGGTTCCGTCTTGGTGCGAAATCACCCCGCGCACCTCGGGCTGGTGGAGCGTGGCCGTAGCAACACAATACAATAATGACATAGAGTTTATTTTATAACAACGAAGCAATAATGCACAAGTTATAGTCCGGACCACGCTCCACCGGTGTCCGATCGCCCTTTATTCCCCAAATTTAAGGCCCTTCTGGCCGGATTTTGAATGTTTAAGATTCCCCGTCAAACTCGGGCTGTTACATCTCTTAAATTTTTTTTGGATTTTATAGACTCCTTACTTATGGTAGTAAGTTAAATTTGTCGAGATATGAAAAAGAAAGTGAAAATTTTGCGTGATTAATTCCATGTGATGTACAGCCCTTGATTTCAATTAAATGAAATTGGTGTGTAATTCGAAAATTTGGCCCGTTTGGGCTTGAAATTTGTAGAATTTAGCCCGTTTGGGCTTAAAATTGCCCTAAATTCCGAAAAATTTCCCAAGAATTTCTTAAAATTGTTAAGAATTTGTTAAATTTCCCAAAGATTTGTTGAAATTTGCTAAATCGAGGGTAGAAGGACGATCAATTTGTTTGGTTATCACCAAAAACGCGTCCCTTCTCCCTTTATTTTCGGTAATTTTGGAAGTTTTCCCTTATGGCCTATAATGGCTCATTTACGTTAATTTGTGTGCGCCGTGACTTAGCTATGTCCTAATAGTGGGCGGTGACTGTCTCCATGTCCACGTAACAACGTAGCTACGACGACGGACATGTGACAGTCTGCCGGGACTGTGTGGATTTTTTTATCAGTCAGCGCTGACTATATAATATGGCCTTAGTGGCCCAAAAACACGGTATAGCATATTGGTCGTAGATATCTCAATGTATAAATGATGTTATGGGGCAAGTTTTGTCAGCTGTCCAACGCTGTAAATTTAAATTTTGGTAACTGTCCAACGCGGTAGATTTAAGTTTTGGCAGTTGTCCAGCACGGGAAATTCAAATTTTAGCAGCTGTGCAACGCGAGAAATTGAAAAAATTTGGCAGTGCCCAGCGCGGGAAATTCAAATTTTGGCAGTGGGAAATTCAAATTTTGGCAGTTGTCCAGCGCGGGAAATTCAAATTTCGGCAGTTGTCCAGCTCGGCAAGTTCAAATTTTGGCAGCAGTCCAGGGCGGGAAATTCAAATTTTCGCAGCTGTCCAGTGCGGGAAATTCAAATTTTGGCAGTTGTCCAACGCGGGAAATTTAAATTTTGCAGCTGTCCAGCGCGGGAAATTCAAATTTTTGCAGTTGTGCAGTGCGGGAAATTCAAATTTTGGTAGTTGTCCAGCGCGGGAAAATCAAATTTTGGAAGTTGTTTTGCCTGGGAAATTCAAATTTTGCAGCAGCGCGGGAATTTAAAATTTTGGCGGTTGTCCAGCGCGAGAATTTCAAATTTTGTCAGCTGTCCAACGGTGCAAATTTAAATTTTGAAGCTGCGCGGGAAATTCAAATTTTGGCAGTTGTCCAGCGCGGGAAATTCAAATTTTGGCAGTTGTTTAGCGCGGGAAATTTAAATTTTGCAGCAGTGCGTGAAATTCAAATTTTGGCAGCTGTCCAACGCTGCAAATTTAGATTTTGCAGCTGCGCGGGAAATTCAAATTTTGGCAGTTGTCCAGCGCGGGAAATTCAAATTTTGGCACTGGTCCAGAGCGGTAAATTTAAATTTTGGCAGCTGTCCAGTGCGGGAAATTCAAACTTTGGCTGTTGTCCAGCGCGGGAAATTCATATTTAGCAGTTGCGCAGCGCTTTAAATTTAAATTTTGGCAGCTGTCCAGCGTGGGAAATTTAAATTTTGGCAATGGCCCAGCGCGGTAAATTCAAATTTTGGCATTTGCCCAGCGCGGGAAATTCAATTTTAGCAGTCGTCCAATGCGCGAAATTTAAATTTTGGCAGCTGCCCTGCGCGGCAATAGTGCGCCTAGACTCATCTATTTGTATAGTCCAGTCCGCCATGACGCCCAGCTTATCAAACGCAACTAGCTAAGTAAACGTGGACAAAACAGATAGTCAGCCGTGACTGTTGATTGTCCCAACAAACGAAACTATGCTGTTGAGACATAGCTAGGTCACGGCGCTAACAAATTAACGTAAACGAGACATAAGAATTTATGATATTTGTGTGATTTTGTATCTTTGAGAAGTGTTTCTGAAAAGTACTAAATTTTTATTCGTGAGAGTGATATGTTACTCTTTGCCACATATAACATAATATTATATATATATAGCAGTATTTTATTACAATATTCCGCACGTACCTCCACATCGGGGTTGGGTTCGCAAACAGACCCCTTGTTTATTTTCGGGTAACTCCCAGGAAATGGTCTGGCCGCCGGGGTGTCTATTCCCAGAAGTTCCCATTGGTCGAGTTTTAATACGCCCATTGAATAATCCGTAATCACGCTTTGCTTAATTTGCTCTAATGGTGGTAATAGATGTTATTGCACTCAGGTTGTTTCGGACTACCTCTATCACTAGAGATACGTAGTTTGCCATTTTCCAACCGTTCGTACTTAGGTCAAAATTTGCTCTAATTTAAATAACAAGCCTACCGACTATTAGGTTATGGAGAAGCGATTTGGTCCGTTCGCGGCGCCCAATTTGGTAACTTGCACTTGTGCACTACCCTGCTTGCTCTGCGCAATCCTACCGGTTATTTGCTATACGGTGTTTAAGCTCGACGCAGTTCGTCCTTTCTCGCTCTACCTGTTCCAGTCATCCTTATCCTCTATCTGGCTTTCCTAAATACTCGCACGCTTGCCCTCAATTCTCCCATAGTCCGTGCGCTACGTCCCTTATTATGCTAGCTTATTGTGTCAAACGGTTGAGTTCGGCATCCCGCACCAATTGACTAATCCATTCTCGAAAGTTGCGCAAACAGTACTTGGAAACCATGGGTTCCTCGAACTGTGGACGCTCTTGCCACTCCCGTTCCCACGCGTCTGCAGCATTAAAGGCGACAGGCCAGTTCGGGAAATAGACGTTATGGAATGCGTCATGCTGTTTCCGATGGTTAGCGACTATCCGTCTAAATTCGATGGTCCAGGACGTTGCATCCTGGTTGGTCGCAGCCCATCGGGGTATCGGCGGTGCGACGACAATGGGTGCTCGTGTTGGCACCCGCCGCGATAGCATTCCTAGATGACGCTTAATCTTCTTGAAGGCTGCGTTTGGGTTGGTCGCATGGAGCTGCTCCAGTTGCGCCTTCCGGTAGATGTATTGGTAGCCTCCAAGCAAGATGACGCATTTAATCAGTGGCGTCAAGACGGCACTGGCGAGTTGGATCATGCGTATTAGCGTGGTGCCAGGCCATGCGTAAACGAGCCACTTATGGTCGTTGGCTATTTCCAGTAACGGCAGCGGGAGCGCGTCGCCCATGATGACGACGTGCGGCCAGCATGCGTATCCCGAGGTAAGGTACTCACGCACCTGCGCCAAGAGCCGCCCCATGACATTGTGGCAATGCCTGGGTTGTTCACCCTGCCGCAACTGTTGGATCGTGCGTCCGACGCCCCAGAAGGTATCCGTCGTTACCTCCAGGAGCGGTCAAGTGCCTGTTAGATGTAGGATCCGCGCATAGCTGGGGATGCCGAATTTACGGAGTAGTATTGGCCGCATGATGTGTTCTAGCAAGAGTTTGAGCCGGGCACTTGTAATATTGTCGACTAGCTCGTCTTTCATTGCCCGTGCTCTCGCCTTTATTTGCTGCGGCGTGCCGATCATGTCCATGAGTTCTTTGGCCGCTTCCATCAGGCCGAGTACAAGAACCACTCTTCCCTGGTAATGTTGTTCGACGGTTGGAGCTGTAGTACCGTCGTGATGGAAGGGCGTCGGAGCTTCGTGCATATTGGATAGTTCCGGCCACTCGGTGCCGTGTGATAGGAACGGAACGTACGGTTTCGTTAAGTCAACATGGTACGTTGGAATGACAGGCAGGCGGTACGTGGTTGCTTCGGGCGGAGCATACGGTCCGGTTGTTGATAACCGTCGGGCTGGCCCGCCTTCAGACCGTCTGGCGTCGTTGTCATTTCGTCGTTTAACGCCATTGTCCACGTGACTGTCGCTGCGTCGCCGAACGCTGCAGTCGTCCATGTTGTTCTCACCGCGTTGCCGAACGCTGTTGTCCATCTGCAATAATATACTCTTTATAGGTTTCGTCCCTTTTTCGCAATAGTCGGTTTGCGCTTCGCACACTTAGTGCGACAAGATACAATAGCTGCGTGATTTCTACCTCCGCTCCTGATTTCTCGCGCGCGTCCGCAGACGAAATTCTCTATGCCGTAAGAGGCTGCGTTTTCTACTGCTTTAGGGTGCTTCAGGATTTCTCACTAGTCACCTACTTCCTTTTGCTGGAGGTACCCACGTGCGAATGAATTCCCTAATAAGCTTTATTCTTCCTCATTGTCTCTCCGTTGCTCACCCAGCCGAAAGAGTCCGGTGCAACGGATGTAGTGGCCTACCCAGTAGACCAGCTCTTGATGGTAGGCGGGTGCTACCACTGGCTCGGCCCATCGCTGGCGATCCTCACCCCGGTTGAACGGTCCGACCGTATCCCAGGCTTCAGGTGCCGTTAGTGGTACCGACCATGGGGCCATGACGACGTTTCGGAGCGCTTGGTGGTCCGCGGTAAGGCGCAGTTTCCGGTTGCGCAGTTCTGTCGCCCATGCTTCGCTGGTATAGTTTGTAGCGTTCCATTGCGGTGGCGGCGGAGCGATATAGACGGCCGCGTTTTCTCGGAGACGTCGTTCGAGGACCTCCAGTTTCCGCTTAATGCGTTTGATGAACGCACTGGGCGAATAAACTTTGCGGTCCGTTTGCCACAGTCGGCCATAGCCGCCGACGATAATCACGCAATCCGTTTGCGGCGTGATGAAGGCATTGGCCCATTGTACTAGTTCAGCCATCTCCATGCGCGGCCACGCGAATACCAACCAATTATGTTGGTCGGCGGCGTTAAGTAGCGGCAACGCTTGCTCGTCGCCCACGATGACGACTTGGGGCCATCGCACGAGGCCATCTCGATGGTATGCCCGGATTTCCTCGAGCAGACGACCCGTCACGTTATGGAACGTGCGGCCGCAACAACAGTCAATGTGCATGGCGCCAGTTCCCCAGAAGTCGTCGAGCGAAGCGTTGTATAGACGCCGGTCCCCGGTGACCTCCAATTCCTCCGCATACTCAGGCATGCTGAATTTGGCCAGTAGTATTGGCCGCATGACATGCGGGTAGTAAGATTTTAGCATGCATCGTCTCTTCATCGGTAGGCGGCGATGGAGTGCGATGCTACGAAGTTGTAGCTCGGTTGGGCTGATGTTCGCCTCGGCCAACTCCTTTGCGGCGTTGTTGTAACCCAGCAGCTCCAGGACGCTGAGATGAAAATGCTCAGACACGCTGGACAGACGCCGCCGTTGTGTTCGAACTTGTCGAGCGTTGTTGTCTCGTTGGCAAGCATTGGCCGGCGGGTCCCTTTGGAGGCGAAGTTTTCCCCGCGCGATCCTGGCGGAGCTTGATAGAGAGGTACCATCGGTACGTGCCGCACGCCTTTTGGTAGCATTGGCATCTGGATGTCGTTGGCACTGTAGCTTCGTTGCATCTATAATGTGTATACCGAAATAAGCCTGAGTGCAAAGATAGTCTTATTTACCTGTGAATGTATTCCTGATCCCCTCTTCTACTCCCCTTTTTGTTGGCCTGTCGTGTTTACTAGTGTTGAGGTACGTGCGAGTGTGGTTAGGATTAGTCCACCCGTAGGTCAGGGTCGTCCGAGTCAGACTCTTCATAGGGTGGTGGTCGGGGTGTTCGTCGTCGCCAAGCTGCAGGGTGTAATTCCTGGCTGGAAGGATAGCGGGGAAATGAGGTCGGTGACTGGGTCCCACCTGGCGAGTGTCCTTCCGTTAAAAGTTGTCGTGGGGTTGGTGTGGGTGCACTCGTCATTGAGGTAGTGACAGTAGTGGATTGTGTGCGTGTAGTAGAGGCTAGTCTAGTTGATGTTCCTGCTGTTTCAGTGATGGTCGTCCCAGGTTCCTGGAAAGTTACGCGTCTATGTCTGCGTAGGGCGTCTCCTACCTCTTCGTCTGATGCTGCGCCGTATGGCCTAAAGACCCGATCCCTTGCCTGGCGATGTAGTAAGTGTCTGGTTGGGACCGTCGCATGAGTCGTACTAAGGCGTATTATTCCTGAGGAGGTAGTAGCAGCAGTAGTGGGGTGTACCAGCTCTGTGATGGTTACGGTGGATGGTCCTGGCTGGTCAGTAGTGCCAGACTGGGTGGTCAAACCTCCTCGTGTTGATACAACTTGTTTCCGTTGCGTGGCCCGTCCAACAAGTGCCTTTCCTCGTTCTTCTGTCGATGCTCGTGTGCGGGCAGAGGTATCTAAGGTTACCGCGCGGACGATTCCCATTCGGGGTGCTGGTGGTTCACCACTAGATTCCGCAAGCGTGAATTCGTTTAGTGAGTCGGAGGTTCCTGGGTGCGTAGTAGGTGTTCTAGAACTACTGCTGGGTGTTTCTTGTCCCGTTCGACCACGTCGTTCAGCTGAAGAGGGCTCCTGTGATGTCTGGCTAGTTAGCTCGTCGTCTGCTTCAGCTGCTCTCACGTCCGCGGTAGTGTCCTCGCCGGACGTCTCTGATAGATAGCTGGACATTGGTGACCCTGGTGGTTGAGTAAAAGCCACTTCGCGAAAAACGTATTGATGGGGAGACATGGGCCTGTCGGCAGCTGCTGGTGGGGCGCTATAAGGGCGTATTGTCGTATAGTCTCCTACAGTTTGAGTTGACATTTCCATTGGTACCCGCAGCCGCGATGCCATAATATGCTCAGCTAGTCGTGATTGAAATAACGGATGGTCCTGAGCAGCGAGCATAATTGCATAGCGTAGGTCTCCTGAAGTGTATGGACCAGGTACGACGATTCCACCTGAAGCTCCTCGAGGTGTAGTGGACAACGTAACATCCGCGAGATAGAAGTGTTGTCCTTCAAGTATGCCTACACCTACAGTCGGTACGCCGAATGGAACTTCCTCGCTGGTAGCTACTATTCTTTCCATAGTTGTTACTGGCACGGTGTGTTGTCCATATTCTACCTGCGTGTCTCGGCTACCAGGTTCCGGTATGTATGAAAAGGCCTCTTGACTTGCAACCTGTGCCTGTGATATCGGCGGCCAAGATGGTTCTATTTCTCTATCTGGATCAGTCAGAGGAATCCGATTCCTGACCGTCCTTGGATTTTGCGGCTCGTAGTCGTCCGTTTGATACTCAATGTGCTCCATTGCTGCTTGTTCTGCCTCAGTCTCAGCATAAGTCCGGCGATATAAGTTAGGATCGTTAGGGTCACCCATTTCTATACTCTCGGTGTCTGAACTATCACTGACTGCTGTTCTTACAGTGCGCACGGCTACTTCATCTACGGGTTCTATTTCAGTAACGAATTCCCTATCAGCGATAATTCGTTGGGTTGGTTCACTTAAACCTCTTTCTAGTGCGGAAGCGTGTACTTGACCTAACCAGTCTCCTGCGTTTGGTACTGGATCTAATGCCCTAAAACATGGTTTTGCCCTATTAATGTGCACGACATATTCCATGCCTTCCGGATTAGAATGCATTCTTACACACATGCATGGCGGCGTGATCCTTATTATTTTGTACGGTCCACACCAACGAGGCGTAAGTTTTCTAGATGTTCCTGGGGTGGTGTCGTGCCTATAGACCCAAACTAACTCACCTGTCTGATAGCGTGATTCGCGGGTATGCCTATTGTACCTTAGCTGATTTATCTCTTGAGCGGCTCTCATTGACTGGTACGCGCGTTCCCTAATGGAAGCCATCCAGCGCTGCGCGTTGGCCCTGTAGGAATGAGCTCCGGTGTATCCTGTAGCTGCGCTATGCGTGTCGTATTCTCCGGGGAGCCTAGGATAGAATCCGTGCATGAGCAAAAATGGTGGATATTTTGTTGCTGTGTGTACTGATGAATTATAAGCCATGATGCAAAACGGTAATGATACATCCCAGGAGTGATGATCATTTTGTGGCACGCTTACTCGTAGTAAATATAGTAAGGTTCTATTAAATCTTTCGATTTCTCCATTTGCTTGAGGGTGGTAAGCTAAACTCATGTGCCGAAATATGTGCATTTCCTGACACAGGCTTTCAAACATGTGTGCGGTAAACGCACCTCCTCTGTCAGAATATAGCTCCCTGGGAGCTCCGTACTTGTTGACTACCTCATATAAAAATATGTGTGCATCCTGGTGCCTTATTGCAACTGCTATTGCGAATTTTGTGAATTGATCGATGAATGCAATAACATAGCGGTTACCCGCTTGCGGCCGAACTTGAATATCGAGTATGTCTACGAATACACGATACATTGGTTGATTTGCCAACGGAACCCTACCCAATCCGGTGGTTATCCGAGCAAATGGGTCCTTCGCGGACTGGCATAGAGTGCATCGCCTGATCCATTGTTGTGCGTGCTCCGACATACCCTTCCAGTAGTAAAATTGTTTCAATTTTGCCAGTAGCTGATCGCGGCCAGGATGTCCTCCATATAAGGTGTTATGTTCGTGTCTGAGTACTTGTTGTACTAATGTGATTGGGACGCACAGTTTGTAATTTATGTCGCCTGGTTGTAATGGGTGCATATATAATATTTTCGTGTCTTGAGCTAGCTCGAAGTAATGGGCTCGCATTTCTATTCTTAGTGCGCCCAATTCGGCCTTAGGACGTGTTTTGTTGTATAGATACCACCAAATTGGACCCAGTTCTGATTCATTTCTTTGGATGTACGGCAAGAGCCGTACTAGATTAAAATCTGGGAGGTCTGAAAACAATGGTAGATATATGTTTTCGTGAGTATCCTGTGCGTCCTCGATCCTAACTGTTGGCAAAATTTCAGTTTCATAATGCATCATTAGTTTCATGAGCCTATCGAATTCCTGCTCTGTCGGTAGAGTGGTTGCTCTTAGTCCTACGGTTTCTGATTCGGGCCGGTGTGGCCTTTTTGATCCTCGAGCCTGAGGTCCGACTCCAGAACCCGAGATAGTTGTAGTGTGTACTGACATTGCTGGTGTTCCTCCTGGATCCATTCTAATTGGGATAGCACTGATCGTGGCTGCTTGCTGGGTTAGCGTCGCTGAGGTACGGTAGTTATCTGCGTGTCGGGAACTAGTTGCGATGGGATTGCTTTGGGATTTGGCTGTCCTGGGGGAGCGATCGGGCTTCCTATTACAGCTGTTGGCGCTCCGGTTGTGAGCGGTGTCACTGTGCGTACGGGATACGGCAAGTGCGATTGATCCCACGCTGCGCAGGTTGTTGGTGGACGAGGGCCGGTGGGTCGTCCCCGACCCATCATTAATATTTCATACGTGTCGCCCGTTTGTTCCTCGCTGATGGATGGGTCGTATCTAGGATCCCGCGACAAAGCATCAGCATTGTCGTTTTCTTTACCTGACCTGTGTTGTGTTTCAAATCCTCCGAATTCAAGTAGTAGTTCACTGCGCCATTGGGATAAGCGTGAGTTCCTAGGCGGCTTGTCAAACAGGGCTTTTAGCGGCTTATGATCGGTTTCGACATGAAATTTGTGCCCTACCAAATAATGCTTGAAGTGTAGCGCTGCCCATCTAATCGCGAGAGCTTCGGCTTCGATTGCAGGGTACCTGCGTTGATAATCTAATAGAGCCCTGCTTGCATATGCAATGGGTTTAAGGCCTTGTTTAGTTTTCTGCGAGAGCACTGCGCCCATTGCATATCCTGATGCGTCCGTCTGTAAAATGAACGGCTGTGTGACATCGGGATGTATTAACACGGGTTCATCTAGTAGCGCCTGTTTTAATTTCTTAAAAGCGTCCTCGCACTTAGGAGTCCACTTAAATACTGCATCCTTGCGCTTTAGTTCGTTTAGTGGTTCACATATATCTGAGCAGCTTGGTATGAATTTGTGATAGTAACCTACTAGTCCCAGGAAACTTTGAAGCTGCTTCAGTGTCTCCGGACGTTTAAATTCCTCGATCGCGATTGCATTTTCTGGGTCTGGTTTTACGCCTTCTGTACTAATTATGTGTCCTAAATATTTTAAACTACCTCGGCAAAAGTGGCATTTTGATGGTTTTAATTTTAAATTTGCTCTGCGAAAGCGATCGAAAACTCGGGTTAGGTCAGCTAAGTGATCCTCAAACGTTGGTGAAAATACTAGTACGTCGTCTATATAGATTAAGCATTTTTCCCACTCTAACCTCTTTAAAATCATGGACATGCAACGTTGAAAATCCCCCGGAGATGAATTTAATCCAAACGGTAAGACGTTGTATTAGTATTGCCCATGAACCGTTACGAAAGATGTTTTGTCCTTAGTTTCTGGGTCTAATTCTAGTTGCCAGAAACCCTTATTTAGATGTAAGCTGGACATTAGTTTAGTATTCCTGAGGCATCCCAGAATATCATCTATTCTAGGTAATGGATATGCGTCCTGCTCGGCTACCGTGTTTACTTTCCGAAAGTCCACACAGAGTCGGAGTGAGCCGTCACTCTTGGTTACATACACTATTGGTGATCTCCAAGGTGAGCTCGATGGTGAGATTAGTCCCGCATCTAGCATACTATTTAGTTCTTCTCTAAGCGGTTCGCGTAACGAATGTGCTAGTCGATACGGTGCTTGCTTAATCGGGTTAGCATCTCCGGTCTCTATGTGGTGCCTATGTTCTGTGTAGCGTCCTAAATCGAAATCATGCGTGCTGAAGACATATGCGTTCTCAGCAATTGCGGTTTTCAATTGTTTCAGCTCAAACGGCGACAATAGGGCCTTATCGAAATCTATTTTTCTCAAGACCGTTTGAGCTCTTTCATGGTCAATTGACCTTTTCCCAGCCTCTATGTGTTGGATGATTCTTTCAGGGTGTGCAGTAATGTTATTTAATTGTTTGGCCGGTTTGTGCTCCTCATACCGGATTAAATTTTTGTTTGTGTCTTTCAGGAACTGCACGTTAGGGTTCTTCATTACCTCAATATGACCTATCGTTTGTCCGGCATAAATAGTGACCGGTGTATTTCCGAAATTAATTACTGCGATTGGTATGGTTCTTTGGCTTCTTAGCACTAACGCATGTGCCATTGCGATGTCAACCATTTCTGGTGCGGGCACAAATAGTGCCGGTCCTACGCCTGTTTCAGCTATTTCGGGGATCGCATTAATGAATGTTTCAGCGTTTGGTTCTATTGTAGTGAGCTTCCTGCACATTACTGCGATTAGTGGTGGGCCGTAGCGCTCTAGACCGGCAAAAGGTATCTTAGCCTCTTCATCATCCACTGTTATTTCTAAGCAACGTTCCTTAAAATTTATAATGCACTTTGGCAACTGGGACATGAAATTTGTTCCTATAATGCAGTGATAAGGTGCTGTTTTAGTGACAAAGAATTCGGTCTGTACCTTTATGGACCCGATCGATAAAGGTACACTTATGCTACCATCTAAAGCTAATTCCTGTTTAGTGGCAGATACTATCCTAGTGGAATCGTCAGGTTGCGGCTGGAGCCTTAATTTATTTACCAAGTATTGTGATACGATGGAAACATCTGCCCCTGCATCTATTAGTGTAAGTACTGGCGTGCGGTACACAAATGCGTTGACGAGCAAGGGTGTGTCCATGTGATGTATCGCGTTGACCTGTAGGTGGTAGGCTACTGTCCGGTGTCCTCTACGTTGGGATCGCTCAGACAAAGCAAATAGTTCGGTGGGCTCCACTAGGACGACGCTCTCGTCCTCGTTGGTGGCGTTTATTCGAGCTGAGCGACGAGGGCTCGTTGTACGTAATTCGAGATGTTCTGCGGAGGCAGCTGGAGCTGAAACCGTTGGTCGGGGCGTGTCTGCGGTGCCATACTCATTGTCCGTCTTAATGTGCAATTCGGGTCGCCTTAGTTCCTCCCGAGCACATGGTCGTTGTTGCCACCAACGCTGCAGGCGTCCCTTTATACATTTGGGACAGAACCCAGCTTTCTTCTTAAAGTATATTACTGCTCCTATTCCGGCAATTACCAGCACAATGAGCATCCATAAATAAGGAGCTACGCCAGTGGTAGTAATGTATGGGAAGTCGATTACCTTCTTCAACTGCTCGTCTGCTATTTGTTGAACTTGTAAATTTGTCGCTTTAGCGTGTTCCAACGAGCTCCATGCAATTGGTTTGAGAGGTATGTCTGGAAAGTCATGGACAGTGATGTTAGGTCCAATATGGATGGTGACTTCTTGCGCGTCTAGTGTGCTACCCAGCATAAGTGGCCCGACCACGAGCTGGGTATAGTTGTTGTGTGACAGCCACAAGACTCCGTTGTCAGCAATGTTAATTGTCTCTCCTCGGGTAACGTGGCTAAGATGTTTCTTCTTGGAGACGACAGCCTTACGCTCAGCAGTTCGAATTAACACTCCTTGTGCCGTGGTGTAGACATCGGTATGGTTTGCCATTAGCCCGACCAATGCACTGTTCTTGCAAAGTTGGCGAGCTTCCTCTGGAGCATCCTCCCCCATGATAATCCAGTCCAAACAACGCGATGTATGGTCCGTTGCTAATGCGTGTATTTCGCAGAATGCAATACCTGGTCGCGTGTTGCATGCGTGTAATCTTAGTACTTCGTACCGCGCTCGTTCTATCCGTGTAGCGTAATCAGGTAATGGTAATTTCATGTGTGCGCTCCGTTCTGGAACGTTCCAACCGACGTTGTAGATTCGAAAGTAGGGTCGGACGTCGTCCGACGTGACTAGTGGCACCCGCAGTATGAAAGCAAATTTAAATGAGCCTAGATCGATGTGCACTGGGTAGATTTGTCCAAATTGATATGCCAGTTCAGGCTCGCGTATTAGAATTGTCTGCGCTATCTGCGAGTTCTTTTGGAATAAATTGTTGAGCGTGGAGGCGTCCACTACTTTCGGTGATAGTTGGCCGCTCATCATGGCTTCCATGATGGCGTCAACTGATGATCTAAGGCTGGTGCGAAACATGTGGTTAACTAGCTCGCGGTGAACCTCTGTAACATAGCGTTGCTCCTGGCACCTTACCTGGTCAACCATTGTGACTGCCTCCTGCATCTCATGGTGTAAAAATGAGTACAGTTGCTCATTAGCGTGCGTTAGTTTCATGATCGCTCGCGAATTACCATAAGCGACATTGTATGTGTTCCTCATTTCTTTAGATAACGCTAGCACCTGCTTATTCAAGTCCTTAAGGTGTACCGCGTTGGTGAACGCTACACCTACACCTAAAAATCCTGTTACTACGCCTGCAGCTCCAGCTAATGCAGCGAGAAATCGTTTCTTTCTAACCTTAGGTTCCTCGCAAAGATGAGAATTCGCCTCGCAATATTCGCGCATCAGTGCCATGTAGTAACTAGTATCTAGTACACCTTGATAGGTGCTCCTTAATTCTCTTTCTAATTCCTGTACTTTCTGTTGTAAATCCGGCATGGTAGAACAATTTGGGTTTGGACAGCAGTTCCCCAAGCATGGTTTACCCCGAGGAGTGTATACACACCACGCCATACCAGTTGCTTGCCGACTGGGTTGTAGCCCATCTAGAGATAGTCTTAATATTATTGGTGAAAAGGTTGATTGCGAAGCGGTTATTACTAGGCCTTGTGGTTCGATTAACGTGCCCACTTGTTGATTTACCATAGCTCCTAAGCGTGCGACCTGGTCCGAGAATGGTGTAGCAATTGCGTGAGTTTGCCCTAAGTGGTGGAGGATCAATAAAATCATTAGTGTTCCCATTAATTTGGTTCCTTTGTTTAGCAAACCTACCGCAGCTTTTATACTCCGTCCTAAGCCGTTTGAAGAGGACCGTACCGACCTGGTCGGTGATGCCCGGTCACTCCCATCGATAACATTGTCGTGTCCATTGCTGGCATTCTCGATGTCCATGGAGAAACTTAGCTCAGAGATGAGATCGTCAGAGTTGAGTGAGTCAATTGCTAGCATGTCAATTTCATCACCGCTAGTGTCACTGAGTACGGCACTCAACTCACTTTCAAGTTCCTCTTCGTCGATAAACGTTGTGTCTGTGTCATGGTCTGTGTTTGGAACCTGGTCCACGTCGTCCATTGGGTCGTTTTGCCAAATGTTTTGAGCGGGCTTGCGCAACCATAATAATCGTAAGTATAGTAATTCCTCACGTTTTGGTTTACTATCTATGTCGATGAAAAGGGCGTTAGCCATTATAGCGTACACGAGGTGATGTAGTGACTGCACCGGAACCTTGGGTCCGGTTTCGTCAAATTCCGTAACTAGGTGGTCTAATAGGTACGGTGCGCTTATTATAGTTTCTAGAAACTCTAAGTTGGCTTCCCTATACGCTATAAGTTCATATGCCGTGTGTAATCCCTGTGTGCTACTTGATCGAATGGATACTGTCCCGTCTCTCCTAATGGTTCCATAATCTCCGGACAGATTCCCAGTATAATCCCATTCGCCGTGATAGGTGATGAAAGCACACTCTTCCCTAGGCATGAAATTTGGACTATGTCGTTCCTCGCATACGATGCATGTTTGGAGGATGGGTACTTGAGATCGATATACTTCCGTGATTGCCTGTGTAATGCTCATTGCGTTGATAATCCGGGCAACGATCTCCAAAAGTCCCTCCAGATGTTTTAACATGCCACTACTAACGTATATCTCCGGCATAGTGTGTAGGAACTGAGATGCGAACCCTAACAGCCCTGACAAAACGGCAGCGTCCCGCCGTCGGTCAATTCGGGCCATCCCAGCCACTCGACGTCTAAGCAACTGGTGTGCATGGCATATCCGCTCCGACACAGCGATGACCCTGCGGTAGAATAGTGTTCTCACTGGCATCCGA
Organism: Trileptium ribeirensis; assembly: GCA_030248225.1. Taxonomy (NCBI): domain Eukaryota; kingdom Metazoa; phylum Nematoda; class Enoplea; order Enoplida; family Thoracostomopsidae; genus Trileptium; species Trileptium ribeirensis. The sequence goes on along the minus strand of JASANE010005870.1, from coordinate 2,530 downwards.
TCTTCCCCAAAACGTAGCTTAGGTAGTGCGAGAATGTAATGAGGGAATTTTCCGTGACATTCCGGTTTAACTGCTGGCACAAATTCTGAATCCGGTCCCAGCAGCAGTAATCGCTCCTCTTCAGGTAATTCTTGCAAAGTCAATGGTTCTACTATTTTACTGGTTCTATCTAGTGCGTGCAATTTTCTTAGTATTATGTCCAACAGCTGCTGTTTGTACATTCGCGTGTTCCTTCGATTCAGTTCACATTTAAATGCAATCAAGTCGGTGCCGGTGTTGCTAATCGCGGTGTCCAAACTAACTTGGCCAAAAATGTCTGCAATCCCTAGTGATTCGGGTGATTGCAATGCTCGCTCAATTATCTTGCTCAAGTCAACCGGCGATTCGGTCGAGCTGATCCCTATTTCGTGTGCTTCTGCTGTACTTAGTCGACAAGTTACAATTTCCGTTCGGTTTCCTAAGTGCTGGTTCTCCTTCGTGTTTGCTCTCTCTGCCATGCTAATTTCCATAGGTGTTATTATCACGAGCTTCGAGCTTTTACTGGTTACTACTAGTTCCTCCCTATCAATAGTATCCTTCCTTGGGTTATCAGGTTCCACCTTATTATCATTGAGTTCCATTACTTCACAAAGGCTAGCTCGATTATCGTGATCTTCCAGGCTTGTAATGTTTTCGGCACTCGGCTCGGCGTTGTCTCCGTGTAACCTTAAACCTGTTTCACTCACATGCTGCACAGTCTCTACCCCCGGTTCTACACACATTCCCGTGGTGTCGGTTCCAGCCGACTCAGACTCAAACACACACATATTCACCTGCCGGTTTGAGCTACTATGCAACCACAAACGATAACCGCGGTTTCCGACCCGGTCGGGCCCTACGGTTCCTACACTTAGGGACCGAACTCTCTTCGAATTTGATCCTACACATAAATTATAGTTTTGAACGGAGCTCGGGCCATCGCAGCGGCTCATTGCCCGACGCCTCCCTTCTCCTGGCCAGTGTCCTTTACGGTCTTCCCCGGCCTCTAAAGATACTAGGGTACACATACGCTCTCGAATTTTGAACGGAGTTAGGACAATCGGACTGACCCGTGTTCCGAAGGTCTCCATCGCACCTGACCAGTGTCCTTTACGGTCTTCCCCGGTCGGTTGAAAAGCTACAGGGGCCTCACACGGCCGCCCTAAATTGGTGGAAGTCAGTTTGGTTAAGTTGGATGCATCCGCTAGGTTAAGTTCATTTAGTTCCTTAGGTTCTCGGTTCCTCGGTAATCCATTCCTTCCATTAGGTTCCATTAGGTTCTCAGTATCCGCAAGTCCACTAGGTTCCATTAAGTTCATAAGTTCCTCCGCAGGTTCTTCTGGTTCAGCTTCACATACATAATTTTGAATAAGACTATAGAAATTCGCGTCCCCAGGTTGTGCCGTGCCGGCATTAGAGCCATTACCAGACACGCGACCCCTATTAATCGGCCCCCGAAGTCTGAAAGGCGTCTCTCTAGGTTCCATTCCATTAGGTTCTCCATCCATTAGGTTCTTAGGTTCCATCCGATGTGCAGCCGCCTGAGATGGGTTACACGTGCCAGCGTTTGGGTCATTGCTTGACACGGATGCCCTATTAATCGGCCCCCGAAGTCCGAACGGCCACCTCCCATATTTCTCACTCGGCACATCAGGATCATTAGGTTGCTTTGGTTCCATTAGGTTCTCGGTTCCTCCTCCCCTCTCACTCCTCTCGGTATCTCGGTACTCATCATCTCCTCGCGCTGACTTCCTATCGGGATATACAAATAAGTTGGTTGGCCAACCATTATTCACAAGGTCTCGGGTCACACCCTGCACGCCAGGGGTTGGAAACAACAAAGCCGAGCGCCGTGTGGGTTCAGTATTGCGTTGTACTCTATTGTAGTTTACTCTCCGTATGCAAGTGTTTCCTCTTCATATGTTTGATTTGGTTCAATGCCACTCCGCGACCTGATCGCTTGTGACCAATCTCGTGGTGTGTCCTTACTGGTTTGCAATAAATTTACCTGATATGCACCTGATTCGGCTTCAATTTCATCCGGGTATCCTTGCTCCATTTCAAAATTTGGGCTGTTCTGATCTTGCATTGCTTCATCTTCAGTGACCATCATGTTAATTTGTGCCGAACGGGTGCCTAAGCCAACTCCTGCGCGTTCTTCCAGTACAGACATTTCATGTTTCATGACATCTAGGCGGTGTGCTAGCTCAGGATCTGCTGCTTTGGTCACTGACATTACGCCTGCATTGCGACGGTCAACTCGTTCGGGGTTATTCATTGGTGCCTGCGCGGGTCTATTTCGAGGCACTGCTCCTAACTCCAACCGTTACTAGGCGTGCGCGGTCGAAACGGCGCGGCTTCGGCCGACAACGATTGGGGTGGTGCTGCATAGCGTCGATCGTATGTTGGGTTAAACCTGTTGTTTCGCTGGTTATACCCATTTGCGCTACGTCCGCGAGATCGGTTATAATATTCGGTCTGACCACTGTTTCCATACATGTTGTAGTTTGCG
>JASANE010005869.1:0-14839 GCA_030248225.1 Trileptium ribeirensis | reverse complement strand
TGCTATTAAACCATTTTGTCATGTTGTGCTGTATATTTTCCAAAACTTTTATATCTATATCTATTTTTCGTGCCAAAAACTCCAAAACTTTTAGCGACTAATACCAAAACAGTTATTAAACGATATTCAATTTCAGAGAATCAATTTCAATGTATAATATTTGTAAATTTTAATTTAACGGATCGTCGAACAGGAATTACAAATATTTTACAGAGTAGAGTGACATATTGTTTCTAGAGTTTTATCTGTTTCTTTATGCATATACACACATCGTAGGTAAAGTCCCATATACCGTCAGGTAAGAGGGGTCAATGGTTCCTGCTTAGGTGCTGCGCGACACGGGGTAGTTCCAAGTGGCGCACCAAAACAAACCAGAAACTTTTCCTAATCTTTTCTTAAAATCTTTTAAATTTTTCCACGCGCCTCAAGGAAAGATGCAGTGCCTTAGGAGAAGTGAATATGGTTTTGGGTTTAGGTTCTTACCGTCTAGGGGCGCCTTTGTCAAGCGTGTATATACACATATATACTATTTAAAATATTGACTTACGGGGGTAACTGCAATCTGCTTTCGAACGATACCCTGGGTATTTTTCCAGTTTAGCACACGCCAAAGTATAACGACGACAATTAAGGGGTTGCCGACTTCGTAGCCATTCCACTATTTTTGTGAGTTTTGTAAATTTGAATTTTTTAGACTTACATTCCGAAAGCAAGCTGGTTTTTGGTCCTTCGGGGGTAACTACAATCCGCTTTGTGAGATAGTACTGCTTTCAAACCAAGCCTGGGTATTTTTCCAGTTTAGACACGCCAAAGCATAACGACGACAATTAAGGGTTGCCGACTTCGTAGCCATTCCACTATTTTTAGTGACTTTTGTAAATTTGAATTTCTAGACTTACATTTGAAAGCAAGCTTTTTATGGTCCTTCGGGGGTAACTGCGAATCCGCTTTGTGAGATAGTACTGCTTTCGAACAAGGGCCTGTGTATTTTTTCAAGTTTAGCACACACAAAACATAACAACAACCATTATGGGCTACAACGTAGTAGCCATTCCACTGTTTTTGTGACTTTTGTAAATTTGAATTTTGAAACTTACATTTGAAAGCAAGCTGGTTTTTTGGTCCTTCGGGGGTAACTGCCATCCGCTTTGTGAGATAGCACTGTTTTTGGATGAGAGCCTATGTGTTTTTCCTGTTAACTCACTCCAAAGCATAACGACAACAATTAAGGGCTGCCGACTTCAGTAGCCATTCCACTATTTTTGTAACTTTTGTAAATTTGAATTTGAGCCTTACATTTGAAAGCAGGCTGGCTTTTTTCCTTCGTGGGTAACTGCCATTCGCTTTGTGAGATAGCACTGTTTTTGGATGAGAGCCTAGGGGTTTTTTCCAGTTAACTCACGCCAAAGCATAACGACAACAATTAAGGGCTGCCGACTTCGTAGCCATTCCACTATTTTTTTGACTTGAATTTTTTTAGACTTTCATTTAAAATTAAAGCTGTTTTTGGTCTTATAAGTTTCTACATTAAATATTAAGCACTGTCTTTTGCGTTTCCAATTTTCATATGCTAAAATCTCCACTCGTTTCTAATTTTTTCAACTGTTAGCAAATTGTATAATCTGTTTTATTGTTTCAAATTATATAAAATTTTTAATTAGCGGCGAACCCATCATCAATTTTTTATTTTTGACAGAATTACAGGTGCACACATCTTGAGGTAAATAATGCATTCTATACAAGCATAATATCCTTGCTTTCATGTAATTAACATAACTTTCACATAACTTCAGGTCCCTCAAGGTGACACAAGTGAACCTCTTTATAGGCACCTATCCAGCGATTTCAGAAATAAAAATCTTAAGGCGTGTTCACACGCTCAAACTTTTTGCTCAAATTTTGATCTCAAAATTTGAGCTCAAAATTTGATCAAATTTTGATCAAAATTTGACGATAATTTTTAACGAAAAGTTGCGATATTTCAAAATTTGAAAACAAAATTTGAGCTCAAACTTTTTCAATTGAAGAATCTTGACGGTGATTGGCTACAGGAATATCCTTGAAAAGTTTGAACAGTGTTCAGACATTCAAACTTACCAAAAATGCAAAAAAGATGCTTTGAAACTTTGATCAAAATTTGAGCTCAAATTTTGATCAAAATTTGAGCAAAAAGTTTGAGCGTGTGAACACGCCTTAAGATCATCTTACAGCATCAGGCCATGAGTTTAGCAATATTGAACCAAGAATAAATAAGCATATAATTCAATGGTAGATGAATTGAATTACTGTAACATGGTCTAGATCCACAAAGATCAAACATTCAATAATTTGCATATTTGTATGGGAATAACTCCATTTACCTCTACTGTAAGCTCATAACTTTGGATATTCAGTATGTCAGGTATGATGTAAATACTGTTTTGTTACTAATTTTATGATAACACAAATATTTATATTTGTACTGCTTTCTTGCTAGAAATATATAGCACATTTACGTTCTACCGAAGTAAAATTTTTGCTATTATTTATATCGATATATTAATATTTATGTACACAAAGGCTTAACGATACACAACAAAACTAAAGCGAGCAAACAATAGGACAGACAGTTGTAAAATTTTATTAGAAATTTCAGAGTCCAGTTAGTGGAAATTTGTGTTATTTGTTAGCCTTCATCTGTTGTCTGATTGCGTTAAAACCAATAATAATTATTATTCCTCAGCTAAAGTAACTATGAATCAGTATATATAGCTGCTGTATGACTAGGTGGTACTTAATTGTTGCTTCTTTAGGGTTCTGTTTAGCTTACAGATTCGCCGTATTTTGTCAATACACAGTAATCTATTTTACTGAAACCCGATATGCCTTTGACGTTGATTAGGTTTTATAGTAAGGAAATAAACAAACATTACACTCAAACAATGCATACCGTTACACCTTATACCAAGAATACATAGCCGAAAATGTTCGAGCCACCAAATTCGGGTTAACATTAGAGTGCTGGGAAGTGTTATAGTTTTCCATTGTGTAAAGCTTGGTTATACGAGCACGTACCAAAACTACAACCAAAATATAAAATTATAGGAAATTATAACAATTATTTAATTTCGTAGGGTGTACTTTATGATAAAGTGTCGGACTCATTCGTGCTCACAGGTATCTTTGGAGTGCTCGGCAAAGACACCAGCGTTGTGATATTTCATGTTCTATAATTTAAGCTTCACAATAATTTCCGTTCGTAAAATTACAAGCTACCAGGCCATCAGCTGCCAAACATTATTGCATAGAAATGACGGACTACCGACTCTGTCATTTGCTGTTGGCGTTCTGGTAGCTAATAGCGTCGATAAAAATTTTGGGGTACGAGTGCTTGGAGTTATCCTAAAAATGCACGCCATCCTACATTCATAAATTGAACAAAGTAAGACTGAGTGAGAAAAACTTAATAATGAACGAAATGCGACATCGCATGTTGATATATTAAAGCGAAACTATATTTTATTAAACAGAAAAATCGAAACGATGACCTGAGGTTCGTTAAACCATCGAAGTGACTACGCTTGACGATAACGCAATAGCTGGGTAGCAATGAAGGGACTACGCTTGACGATAACTCAATAGATGGATAGCTATGAAGGGACTACGCTTGACGATAACGCAATAGCTGGGTAGCAATGAAGGGACTAACGCTTCACGATAACGCAATAGCTGGGTAGCAATGAAGGACTACGCTTGACGATAACGCAATAGCTGGGTAGCAGTGAAGGGAATACGCTTGACGATAACGCAATAGCTGGGTAGCAATGAAGGGACTACGCTTGACGATAACACAATAGCTGGGTAGCAATGAAGGGACTAGGCTTGACGATAACGCAATAGCTGGGTAGCAATGAACGGACTACGCTTGACGATAACGCAATAGCTGGGTAGCAATGAAGGAACTACGCTTGACGATAACGCAATAGCTGGGTAGCAATGAAGGGACTACGCTTGACGATAACGCAATAGCTGGGTAGCAATGAAGGGGGACTACGCTTGACGATAACGCAATAGCTGGGTAGCAATGAAGGGACTACCCTTGACGATAACGCAATAGCTGGGTAGCAATGATAAGAATGCTCGAAAACAGAACCACCGGCCAGTTCAACGTTTTCCTGGTTAAAATCGGGTGACAGCGGCAACACTAATTTACATAGGCATTATGTGATTTGTTGTCAGCTAGAACAGGGCTCCCTGGCGGAACAGATTCGAAAAAAATTCGGTGATATTATAGGTAGGTCTAACCCGATCGATAGAAATAGTATATACTTGGTTTTCCGTTTCTTTCGCTTCTCTGACAATCATATGTTTTGTCAACGGTTATTTCAGTTAAGAAAGCGCAACGTAAACTGACAGTGATGAATCTTTTGTTATTCCGAGCGTCGCAGGATGGCTTCGAAGCACGTTTACACACTTGCAGTCGTCAGGTTTCCTAGCAACTACTCATTAACCGGCAATATTTCGATAACCGCAAAATCTCTCAACTTAATGCAATTTGTGCGCACCAGTTTTCATAGCGGGGTACCACTTTATATACCCTTGCACACAGGGGCGCAGCATGCTATTCGGAAGTGAAGGAGCCACTCAAAAGAAAGGGGCGGGAGAGAAAAATTGAGTGGTCCACCTTGCCGTGGCCCTGTTTTTGTCGCAAAAGCGGGAGGGAAGGGGCCCCCGGCTTTAAACCAACTTGTTGCACCCCTGCTCACATTCCTATTTACAAGATGCCCATATTATATACTACATTATATGCTTGTTTGAAATTGATTATAATTTCCGTTCATTTGGAATATTTTTTATGGAATTGTACTTGCCAAGAGGTGAGCAAAATTTGTACAAGTATCTTTTTTTACACTTTTTGTAAACTTTTATTCGGTTATGTGTTCCGTGAAAGGTGGGTAGGAGTTTGTCAAGGTTTGCTTCTCAGAGGCGCCAAGATTACAATCGCGTGTTATTATGATCTTTATTGTTTGATTCTATTACAAATAGGTTTTCGCACAATTGAACAAAAGTGTTCTGATAAATGTATTTAACTTTTTTTTTACAAAACTCAGTTTCGAAGATCGTGGTACTATTATGTATATATTATACTTTAAGTTTTTCTAATATATAACAGTTATTGTTTTATGAATGAAATATATACTATAAAACATAGGTGTCGAAGGTCCGCCAGCTTAGAGTGGGTAGATGGTCTTCGCGGGAGGGAGGTCCTTGTTTGGAGGACACAATGGTAAGGGTGAATTTTTGAAATCTAGGAACTAAAATTTTTTCGATCTTTACTTAAATTTTTCCAATTTTTATTTACAAATTTTACCCTTTTTTTAGCCATTTTCAACCCAATTTTTGAATATTTTGCTAAAATTTGCCGTGAACCTTCGGTGTGTGGCGGAAGGGGGAGCAAGGTGTGTGCAAAAATTTCAGGGAGTAGATCTGGCTTTTGGCTTGTCCTCAGGGTCTTATCCCTGGGGTAACCCTGTCTACCTCCATCGACAGTCGACACCAATGCTACAAGACGTGAAAATTTAAAGATAAATTTGTTTGCCAAATTCTAGTGTGACTCTACTGAAGATTGTTTTTCAGCTTTCCCATATCAACTCCCGCGGTACCTACGTCTCGGTTATTGTGGCACTTAAGTTGCCCTAGCGCGTCGAAAACAGAACCCATTTCCTTCCATGTGGCTCAAAAGTGGGGGCGCCTCCCCCCATTCTGTGTACTAGCTGTTCTATGCACTCCGGTATTAAGCTGACAAAAACCGCCAAAGAACACAAGCTGCTGTATTTCAAAAACTGGGCTCCTGATACCAAAAATATATTCTTCCTGGACTCGGTTATTAGTAAAATATTTATATTGAAACTTTTGCTATAAAAATTATTTACTGCTTTCCTGATTACTAAGGTGTCAATATCTTATGAAATATTAGTCCAAGTGGGAAACGAGCCTAAAGCTGTATTTGCCACCCCTAGAATAAACCATAGGCAAATTAGGGCCATTTCTTAATTACTGATAAAGTGATAGTTGTAACGCTTTTGGCAAGCAGCACATTGAACAGCTATTTGGATGAGAAGTATGTTTTGAAATGTTTGGTACAACACTAGTTAGTCGAAAGATAACGGAGTAGCCTAGAGTTTCGATTTCTTTTAATTATCATTCATTACCCTACACCAATTATATATACTACAGCTTTTAACAATCAGAATTTGTGTTTCTAATGCCAGATTTTATATTTTAGGCAAATTGCTTTAGCCTTATCTTCATCGTCTAATTTAAACAAGTTGCTATGCCGAAAAGTAATTTCAGGTAGTTGAAGTTTCCGCTTATTCGGAGACTTTATTTTTCTTTCATATAAAAATGTCACAGCATCCATTACCTAAAGAACATAAGTCAATCAAGATTAAGAAATTGTATTATTGTCTTTTATCAAACATGAATTTGTCATGCTACAAAGAAAAAGTGCTTAATATAAGCCTAAACCCCAACGACGGATGGATCTGCGAAAAGTACTGAAATGGTTGATTGTGATAACCACTTTGCTACAACGACGAGTCGTGCACCAATCAATATGTAATATTGAATTAAACACATTATATACAATTCTGTTGGACGTATAAGCAAGAGATCAAAAAAAATAATCCTCCACTTTACGGAGTGAATTATGGATATATAACAGCAGTCTTGTTCGTCCGCGATTAGCTTAAGTGCTAAGCTGAACATAATTGACAGTAAAATGTGCACGAAAAAATGTGTCTATTATCAAAAATACTCATGCTTTGTACTGCTAAAAATTATTAAAAAATCATGAATATAAAACGTCTTGTCTATGTCGATGACCATGTATATATGTAATTCAACAAAAAACGCGTAATTATGTTTGATCGAGTGCAGTCCAAAACCAAAATTTATCAGATTACCCAACTACGCTACGCATAGTTTTAGCATTTGTACTGCTAAAAATTATTAAAAAATCATGAATATAAAACGTCTTGTCTATGTCCATTACCATGTATGTAATTCAACAAAAAACGCGTAATTATGTTCGATCGAGTGCAGTCCAAAACCAAAGATTAGCAGATTACCCAACTACGCTACGCATATTTCAGGTCACAAATATTAATATTGTCATAAACTAGTTGTTGAATGTATACATGGCAAGACTATTTATAAGAGGATTAAATTGATTTAAATTTCTGGTAACTATCTGTTTTCTTTGAAAATGTCCACATCAACTGGGTGAATGCATTGTCTTTGAATGTTGTAACAGAGTGCAACATAGTGTAATAGCGAATATAAAGAATTTATTTGCAATACAGTGTTTACGACTAAGTACTATCATTTGTCAATATAAAAATGCAGTAAGCTGATGTTTTGGAAGCGATGAATGGTGGAGGGGAATTCCCTGTAGTCTCGCCATGCAATATCTGTCGCCGTTTTTGCAGGGCACTTAGACAACAATGTCCGTGGCTAAAAATTATCCGTTTGTTTAAAGAATATAATCTAATAGATATTATATTCATAGCTATGAGTAATGCTGTTTTGTTAAAGTACTGCTTACATAAGTAAACTTAACAGCTACACATGTCTTCAAAATGTACAGTTAGACAAAATCCGAAAATAATGTCATAGCTGGCAAAAACGCCGTTTAGTTTCTTATTCATTAACGTTTAGGTGAAGCCATGCCGCGACTCAACTTTATCCTATTGTTAGGTGTATAGAAAACACTACGTAATCATGTTTTCAATACACAATTAAGTATAAGGCAATAATTTGGCCCTCCTTCGGTTGGGGGTGGGGGGAATTCGGGAAGGGGCCCACCATCTTTTCAGCTATGTCCCCATAGTCTCTGGACCCCCAATCATTTCATACCCCAAAACCCCATTTCGCCTCTTTTCAGCTATCCCCCAGATGCTTTATCATTATTGTTGAATTTTTGGTAGATTCAAAATGGGCAATAACTTGCATTTTTGGCATTAAAACGCCTAAAGCTGGCCTTAAAATTGTCAACCCCTAGTCCCTTAGACCTATTTTTTATGCTCTTTCGAATGGAGTGGGTCCCGTAGCTCTCGGATGGCTGTGGGGTTCACTGTGAACGCGTAAAATTAAGGGGTCGAAAAAAATAATTGTGGAAAAATGGAAATTTTTACTGGTTTGAAAATATCTCACGAACAGATCGACCAATTTTGCCAATTTTTTCATATATTACATAAAAATGGCAGGCTTTGTGGTGGTGCTATTGAAAAAAAGATTGCCCTGTTAGTTAATCAGATAATGGGCTGGAAAATGTAACTGCAGTGTTAATTTTCTTAAAATACAATATAGTAACAAAATTTGCCGTCATTGGTGGCGGATATAGATGTCAGAATTAAATAAGTAGTAGAAAAATGTGATTTGCTTACCTTAGAATCGATACATGTCGCATAACTGATCAAAGAACACTGCTTGTACATTGTAACGGAATTGCTGACGCCACATGTATTCGTACAGATAGCGAGGGTATAGTTCGGCGGTGATGCCAGCACGTTGACGAAAAAATGTTTGATGCGGCCCCAAAGACCGTCGATGTTCTGAGTGTGGGCGGTTGGGTCTTGAGGGTTAACGAATTCGCGGTTTTTGTGATTTAGCAAAGTGTGGTTGTAGGGGGCGGTCGAGGCATGTTGCGCATGCCGTGGATGTATGTTCTGAAGCTATCTGTGAGTATCCTGCTGCCGGGGTGGACGTGCTGTATCATGAGTGGCATTATTGTTTGAATTGTGCGGTTTGGGATTGGAAACATAAGGCATCTTTGGGTTTGGATGTCCAGATCCCAGCCATGTTTGCGCTGTGGTTGGCCGCGATGGCATTTTTGACGAAAGAACATGGATTCGTCAATCGCCTCATCAATGTTAGTGTCACCGAGCATTAAATTTTGACAGTGAACACGGTCATAACGTACAGCTATGTCCCTACAGTAGTTGTACCAATTTGTGGTTGGCCGCATCAAACATTTTTTCGTCAACGTGCTGGCATCACCGCCGGACTATCCTCGCTATCTGTACGAATACATGTGGCGTCAGCAATTATTTTACAATGTACAAGCAGTGTTCTTTGATCAGTTATGCGACATGTATCGATTCTAAGGTAAGCAAATCACATTTTTCTACTACTTATTTAATTCTGACATCTATATCCGCCACCAATGACGGCAAATTTTGTTACTATATTGTATTTTAAGAATATTAACACTGCAGTTACATTTTCCAGCACATTATCTGATTAACTAACATGGCAATCTTTTTTTCAATAGCACCACCACAAAGCCTGCCATTTTTATGTAATATATGAAAAAATTGGCAAAGTAGGTCGATTTTGCGTGAGATATTTTCAAACCAGTAAAAATTTCCATTTTTCCACAATTATTTTTTTCGACCCCTTAATTTTACGCGTTCACAGTGAACCCCACAGCCATCAGAGAGCTACGGGATCCACTCCATTCGAAAGAGCATAAAAAATGGGTCTAAGGGACTAGGGGTTGACGATTTTTAAGGCCAGCTTCTGGTCATTTTAATGCCAAAAATGCAAGTTATTGCCCATTTTAAATCTACCAAAAATTCAACAATAATGATAAAGCATCTGGGGGATAGCTGAAAAGGGGCGAATGGGGTTTTAGGGTATGAAATGATTGGGGGTCCAGAGACTATGGGGACATAGCTGAAATGATGGTGGGCCCTTCCCAATTCCCCCACCCCCCAACCGAAGGAGGGCCAAATTATTGCCTTATATTTTTAATTGTGTATTGAAAACATGGTTACGTAGTGTTTATCTGCACCTAACAATAGGATAAAGTTGAGTCGCGGCATGGCTTCACCTAAACGTTAATGAATAAGAAACTAAACAGCATTTTTCCACTATGACATTATTTTCGGATTTTGTCTAACTGTACATTTTGAAGACATGTGTAGCTGTTAAGTTTACTTATGTAAGCAGTACTTTAACAAAACAGCATTACTCAGTAGCTATGAATATAATATCTATTAGATTATATTCTTTAAACAAACGGATAATTTTTTAGCCACGGACATTGTTGTCTAAGTGCCCTGCAAAAACGGCGACAGATATTGCATGGCGAGACTACAGGGAATTCCCCTCCACCATTCATCGCTTCCAAAACATCAGCTTACTGCATTTTTATATTGACAAATGATAGTACTTAGTCGTAAACACTGTATTGCAAATAAATTCTTTATATTCGCTATTACACTATGTTGCACTCTGTTACAACATTCAAAGACAATGCATTCACCCAGTTGATGTGGACATTTTCAAAGAAAACAGATAGTTACCAGAAATTTAAATCAATTTAATCCTCTTATAAATAGTCTTGCCATGTATACATTCAACAACTAGTTTATGACAATATTAATATTTGTGACCTGAAATATGCGTAGCGTAGTTGGGTAATCTGCTAATCTTTGGTTTTGGACTGCACTCGATCGAACATAATTACGCGTTTTTTGTTGAATTACATACATGGTAATGGACATAGACAAGACGTTTTATATTCATGATTTTTTAATAATTTTTAGCAGTACAAATGCTAAAACTATGCGTAGCGTAGTTGGGTAATCTGATAAATTTTGGTTTTGGACTGCACTCGATCAAACATAATTACGCGTTTTTTGTTGAATTACATATATACATGGTCATCGACATAGACAAGACGTTTTATATTCATGATTTTTTAATAATTTTTAGCAGTACAAAGCATGAGTATTTTTGATAATAGACACATTTTTTCGTGCACATTTTACTGTCAATTATGTTCAGCTTAGCACTTAAGCTAATCGCGGACGAACAAGACTGCTGTTATATATCCATAATTCACTCCGTAAAGTGGAGGATTATTTTTTTTGATCTCTTGCTTATACGTCCAACAGAATTGTATATAATGTGTTTAATTCAATATTACATATTGATTGGTGCACGACTCGTCGTTGTAGCAAAGTGGTTATCACAATCAACCATTTCAGTACTTTTCGCAGATCCATCCGTCGTTGGGGTTTAGGCTTATATTAAGCACTTTTTCTTTGTAGCATGACAAATTCATGTTTGATAAAAGACAATAATACAATTTCTTAATCTTGATTGACTTATGTTCTTTAGGTAATGGATGCTGTGACATTTTTATATGAAAGAAAAATAAAGTCTCCGAATAAGCGGAAACTTCAACTACCTGAAATTACTTTTCGGCATAGCAACTTGTTTAAATTAGACGATGAAGATAAGGCTAAAGCAATTTGCCTAAAATATAAAATCTGGCATTAGAAACACAAATTCTGATTGTTAAAAGCTGTAGTATATATAATTGGTGTAGCGGTAATGAATGATAATTAAAAGAAATCGAAACTCTAGGCTACTCCGTTATCTTTCGACTAACTAGTGTTGTACCAAACATTTCAAAACATACTTCTCATCCAAATAGCTGTTCAATGTGCTGCTTGCTCAAAAGCGTTACAACTATCACTTTATCAGTAATTAAGAAATGGCCCTAATTTGCCTATGGTTTATTCTAGGGGTGGCAAATACAGCTTTAGGCTCGTTTCCCACTTGGAATGATATTTTTCATAAGCTATTGACACCTTAGTAATCAGGAAAGCAGTAAATAATTTTTATAGCAAAAGTTTCAATATAAATATTTTACTAATAACCGAGTCCAGGAAGAATATATTTTTGGTATCAGGAGCCCAGTTTTTGAAATAATACAGCAGCTTGTGTTCTTTGGCGGTTTTTGTCAGCTTAATACCGGAGTGCATAGAACAGCTAGTACACAGAATGGGGGAGGCGCCCCCACTTTTGAGCCACATGGAAGGAAATGGGTTCTGTTTTCTACGCGCTAGGGCAACTTGTATAAGTGCCACAATAACCGAGACGTAGGTACCGCGGGAGTTGATATGGGAAAGCTGAAAAACAATCTTCAGTAGAGTCACACTAGAATTTGGCAAGTAAATCCTACCTTGGAATTTCAATGTCTTGTAGCATTGGTGTTGACTTGTTGATGGAGGTAGACAGGGTTACCCCAGGGATAAGACTTGCTGAGGACAAGCCATAAGCCAGATCTACTCCCTGAAGTTTTTACACACACCTTGCTCCCCCTTCCGCCACACACCAAAGGTTCACGGTAGGGTTTAAAATAAATATTCAAAACTTCGGGGTTGAAAATGGCTAAAAAAAGGGTAAAATTTGTAAATAAAAATTGGAAAAATTTAAGTAAAGATCGAAAAAAATTTTAAGTCCTAGATTTTCAAAAATTCACCCTTACCATTGTGTCCTCCAAACAAGGACCTCCCTCCCGCGAAGACCATCTACCCACTCTAAGCTGGCGGACCTTCGACACCTATGTTTTATAGATATATTTCATTCATAAAACAATAACTGTTATATATTAGAAAAACTAAAACAAGAATATATACATAATAGTACCACGATCTTCGAAACTGAGTTTTGTAAAAAAAAAGTTAAATACATTTATCAGAACACTTTTGTTCAATTGTGCGAAAACCTATTTGTAATAGAATCAAACAATAAAGATCATAATAACACGCGATTGTAATCTTGGCGCCTCTGAGAAGCAAACCTTGACAAACTCCTACCCACCTTTCACGGAACACATAACCGAATAAAAGTTTACAAAAAGTGTAAAAAAAGATACTTGTAGAATTTTGCTCACCTCTTTGGCAAGTCAACTCCATAAAAAATATCTTCCAAATGAACGGAAATTATAATCAATTTCAAACAAGCATATAATGTAGTATATAATATGGGCATCTTGTAGATAGGAATGTGAGCAGGGGTGCAACGAGTTGGTTTAAAGCCGGGGGCCCCTTCCCTCCCGCTTTTGCGACAAAAACAGGGCCACGGCAAGGTGGACCACTCAATTTTTCTCTCCCGCCCCTTTCTTTGAGTGGCTCCTTCACTTCCGAATAGCATGCTGCGCCCCTGTGTGCAAGGGTATATAAAGTGGTACCCCGCTATGAAAACTGGTGCGCACAAATTGCATTAAGTTGAGAGATTTTGCGGTTATCGAAATATTGCCGGTTAATGAGTAGTTGCTAGGAAACCTGACGACTGCAAGTGTGTAAACGTGCTTCGAAGCCATCCTGCGACGCTCGGAATAACAAAAGATTCATCACTGTCAGTTTACGTTGCGCTTTCTTAACTGAAATAACCGTTGACAAAACATATGATTGTCAGAGAAGCGAAAGAAACGGAAAACCAAGTATATACTATTTCTATCGATCGGGTTAGACCTACCTATAATATCACCGAATTTTTTTCGAATCTGTTCCGCCAGGGAGCCCTGTTCTAGCTGACAACAAATCACATAATGCCTATGTAAATTAGTGTTGCCGCTGTCACCCGATTTTAACCAGGAAAACGTTGAACTGGCCGGTGGTTCTGTTTTCGAGCATTCTTATCATTGCTACCCAGCTATTGCGTTATCGTCAAGGGTAGTCCCTTCATTGCTACCCAGCTATTGCGTTATCGTCAAGCGTAGTCCCTTCATTGCTACCCAGCTATTGCGTTATCGTCAAGCGTAGTCCCTTCATTGCTACCCAGCTATTGCGTTATCGTCAAGCGTAGTTCCTTCATTGCTACCCAGCTATTGCGTTATCGTCAAGCGTAGTCCGTTCATTGCTACCCAGCTATTGCGTTATCGTCAAGCGTAGTCCCTTCATTGCTACCCAGCTATTGTGTTATCGTCAAGCGTAGTCCCTTCATTGCTACCCAGCTATTGCGTTATCGTCAAGCGTAGTCCCTTCACTGCTACCCAGCTATTGCGTTATCGTCAAGCGTAGTCCTTCATTGCTACCCAGCTATTGCGTTATCGTCAAGCGTAGTCCCTTCATTGCTACCCAGCTATTGCGTTATCGTCAAGCGTAGTCCCTTCATTGCTACCCAGCTATTGCGTTATCGTCAAGCGTAGTCCCTTCATTGCTACCCAGCTATTGCGTTATCGTCAAGCGTAGTCACTTCGATGGTTTAACGAACCTCAGGTCATCGTTTCGATTTTTCTGTTTAATAAAATATAGTTTCGCTTTAATATATCAACATGCGATGTCGCATTTCGTTCATTATTAAGTTTTTCTCACTCAGTCTTACTTTGTTCAATTTATGAATGTAGGATGGCGTGCATTTTTAGGATAACTCCAAGCACTCGTACCCCAAAATTTTTATCGACGCTATTAGCTACCAGAACGCCAACAGCAAATGACAGAGTCGGTAGTCCGTCATTTCTATGCAATAATGTTTGGCAGCTGATGGCCTGGTAGCTTGTAATTTTACGAACGGAAAATTATTGTGAAGCTTAAATTATAGAACATGAAATATCACAACGCTGGTGTCTTTGCCGAGCACTCCCAAAGATACCTGTGAAGCACGAATGAGTCCGACACTTTATCATAAAGTACACCCTACGAAATTAAATAATTGTTATAATTTCCTATAATTTTATATTTTGGTTGTAGTTTTGGTACGTGCTCGTATAACCAAGCTTTACACAATGGAAAACTATAACACTTCCCAGCACTCTAATGTTAACCCGAATTTGGTGGCTCGAACATTTTCGGCTATGTATTCTTGGTATAAGGTGTAACGGTATGCATTGTTTGAGTGTAATGTTTGTTTATTTCCTTACTATAAAACCTAATCAACGTCAAAGGCATATCGGGTTTCAGTAAAATAGATTACTGTGTATTGACAAAATACGGCGAATCTGTAAGCTAAACAGAACCCTAAAGAAGCAACGAATTAAGTACCACCTAGTCATACAGCA
>JASANE010005868.1:0-18824 GCA_030248225.1 Trileptium ribeirensis | reverse complement strand
TGTTACTTCATTCAGTTACGTATTGCTCGCTGGATATTCTGTTATTACGATGTTTAAAAAATACAGTTATTCACACTATCATTGGTTATGCATGATAGGTAGGTAATGTGCAAATCGTACTATAAAATGAGTTACTAGATTGCTAATCAACATAACAGATTGACTGACCAATTATTGCAAAGCTACTAAATGATGGTTGTGGATACTATCCATAAATACCCGGGTACAAGGAATCGAGTTTATAGCTACCGGTTTCCATTAAATAAATAGGTCTTTTGTCTTAGCCCCAGCCCGAATAATCAATTTTGAATATACAGAGATGAGTTTGATACCAATCGATTCAGCTCCCAGGGACGATTTAGAAAATACTCGTTTTATTCAAATTTTTGACATTTTTTTGCGATGTTTTGAGGTCCCAATGGGCCCCTCGTGGGAACACAAAATGTTTTTCTTCGGAATATGGTCATGTAGGGTACTGTTCGACTCGGCTTGATGAGAGAAATTTACTGGCATGCAGTTTGTTGAAGCCTGCGCCACAGTTAAAAAATTATGAGTGCTCAAGTTACCCTGAGGAGCGAAAATAAAATGCCGTTCTCGATGACCTAAGCTTGTCTTAGCCTAAGCTAAGGTCGTTATATGAGACAAACACTAAGCCAAGTCGGAGGGCTGCCGCCCCCGAACTCCCCGCTCTAAGCTGTTGTTTCTAACGTTCCCCGCCCTTCAAGATTCCTTTTCCCGTCATAACTTTCTAACGGTGGCGTAAATGTAGATTTCTCTCATCAAGCTGAAACATGACCATATTCCGAAGAAAAAAAATTTGGTACCCAAGGACCTCAAAAATTCGAAAAAAAAATTGTCACAGATGTGGGTAAAATGAGTACTTTCTCAACAGCATCATCAAGCTGAATCAACTGGTAACAAAATCAGCGCTGTATCTTCAAACTCGACCAAAGTCGGACTGGGGGCCTAAAAGAAGACCAATATGGCGTTTTCATTAAAGCAAATTTTCAATGGATTTGCTTCACTGCCGGTAGAACTACTGCTACCTCGTGTAGGCCGCGTGGGTTCTAGCTAAAGTTAGAGTTCTCAGGGCTTAGGGACTGCACAGTTGACTAAAGTCGAATTACAACGTACGTGCTTGGTTGATGGTGTGTGGGTATGTCTTTCCCGAAACCTCGATTTATCCAATGTTCTGTGGCGGTGGAATCTCTTCTTATATATATGTATTTGTATGTAGACATAGGTTCACCGAATCATTTATTACACCACAGAAAATATACGTATACTTACGTTATAAACAGCAATTACAAGCACACCGATTGCCAAAGTTTCTGCGGTTGCGTCAACTTGCTTGAACACCGATTGCAAAACTAAACTTAATCTCAGCGTGCACCGACTTAAATAAACTTTTACCCCGGCCCAGAAACCTAGAAGATTGTTTAACCCGTGGTTTACACAGTTAAGACCGAGAAATTCTTGGAATTATGAAATTCTCTCTCAAACTTAAGTTTTAATTTTTGTGTTGGAGAATTAATTTTCGCGAAATTCGCGGCTCAGGAACCTAGAAGATTGCTTAACCCATGGTTTACACAGTTAACACCGAGAAATTCTTGGAATCATGAAATTCTCTCTCAAACTTAAATTTTAATTTTTGTGTTAGAGAATTAAGTTTTGCGAAATTCGCGGAATCCTTAAATCATAACAAATTTCGGAAAATCCAGAAGAAACACACTTACATATCCGCTAATGTAAGTGTAATGGTTAAGGCACACAGAGCTTACACTCAAATCCGATAAATCCTTAACAAGCCCTGGCACACAAATTGTAAAATTGCATAAATTTTTTAAACTCTCTTAATCTTAATAATTCCAGGAATTAATAACATTATTATGGCCAGAAATTACCGAGGGGATGAGGTCCGTAACCTCTTAACGGGTGGGCCAATTGTGGCCAAATTTGGTATGGATAATCTACAGCGTGCCCTATGGAATTTGGCGTCAAACCCCGCATATGCCCAAACCACCTCTGTGCAATTTAACATGATTTGAATTTTACAAATTTCTAAACGAAAATTATTTAAAGTTTTCATACAGTAAAAATTGGCGTGTAGCTATAAAACGTCATACATACACTGATGATCATGCCAAACTACATACATTCTACACTTTAGACGAATAATAGATGACACAAAATTTGGAATTCTCACATGCATTATCCCAGCATAGTCATTATTGAATTGAGAGCATTGCATGTAAAACTCAACTAAATGGATAAATCAATTCATTAGGGTCAGGGGAGAGGGTTGCTTCGTTACACTTACATTTGCGATTAAATGCGTTCAACCACGATGGATCAAAGTGAACTGGCTTCTCCATTCACCAAAAATTTTGCCATGGTAAATGAATCGGGGGCGCCTGCGGTTTCGACATATAAAAATTTTCTAAATTTACTATTCTTTAGCACAAAAAGCTAAGGTTGTTAATAAACGACATCTAAAGCGATACAAAAATCAACTTTTCAAGCCGTTCTTGCCGAAATCCAATTTTAAACTTTAGAAAGGGATTTTTATAAAAAATTGTCAAGTTTTTATGTTAACTGGGTGTGTTTTTACCGGAGGAAGCCAAATATTTTGCGAGGAATCATTCTGCCAGAGGAAGCCTAACTTGAGAGGACGACATAACTGCTGCCATACACGACAGGGAATGTATTCTAATGCTCGTAGCCAATAGTAATTTAACAAAAATGTCAGTGTTAAATTAAAACTTATTGTGAACGCTAATAAATATTTCTAGTTTGAAACACTTTCTGAGCGGTGTTATGGTTTATGAGATAAATTTGAAGATTGTATCAGTGTACTATGGAGTAATAATTGTCCAGGTAGTTATAACTGAGTACGCAGCTTAGGTAAGTTCTTATCCAAACAACAGCCTCTTGCTGTTCAGGAAAGAAGCGAAAATCCTAATGTGCACTTTTCATCAAAAATATATTTTATCTTAACTTCCACTGATGTATTATACTGGTCACAGTCTAGCTGAATTGTGCAAGAAGTATATATACCAGTTCCGCAATCCACAATGTAGTAAACCTTAGCCGAGATTCCTATTATGATCCTTAAAGTCGATAGGTGCTGTTTTTCGAACCTGTCGCACTTAGTTTTTCTTTGTTAAGGATATAATGTTAACGTCCTTCAGTGGGACATGGGCTAATCTACCATTGATGTCTACTGCTGGTTGCACTGCGGTTTCGATATACGTGACGAAAACAAGTTTACTTCGATATCTAGAAGATAAATACAATAAAATGGAACACAGTACCATATACCACGGAACATAAAAGCTACCACGATTGCTTAAGCAGTTTATAAAACAAGCACAATTATATAAGTAGAAATATAAGTATGATATATCATGGCATTTAAAATGTTTCACATTAAATCGAAATTGTATTACAGGGGCAGTTTCACAAGCTGTGATTCCGAGTGTCAACCACCTGAATCATACAAATCGCAGTGTTACTATTATTGAGTAATCATCTCTTCAGCTAATATAATGATGAGTCAATATATATAGATAGCAGAAATGCAAATTGAATTTTACAACAAAGCACAATGTGCGTTATGTCGCACTTGCCACATATGAGCGTGAAATGTTTACTCAAGAGATTGACAAAATTTTAAAATACAAATAAAACAATAAGTCTATTTTCTTACTAATAAGTTTCATTTTAATGTAAACCTGACGAGATGCAGTAAGGTATTTAAAGCCTCATGTACAAACAACAAATATATACTAAACTGTTTTGGGTTATTTTTTCACAGTTTTAATTTTTAAATGCCACAGATTCTGTTTTGGGTATTGGGTACATATCCAATGAGACGCATATATGTAAAGTTTTACATGTATCTAAAGATCGTTCTTACCGATAGGCTGGACCTAAATTTCTAATCCCAAAAATGGGTGAACGCAAGGAACATATCACTAAACTTTAATGTTTACAACAAAATTCCCATTTTTTATAACAACAACCAGATGAGTTTAAAATTTTCATAAAGAAATTTCATAAATATTAAGTTTATTAGTGATCTCGATTATTAGTGATGCATTTACATATAAGTAATACAATACATTATTATTTAAAGCAAAACGGATGGAATAAAGCTTGCATTGCAAACAAAAGCATTACAGAAACGAATCAACATGTTAATACGATATAAGAAATAACATAAAATACGTGAGACCATATATATATTTGTGTTATGCGACGTCATTTGGGGCACTCCACTGTGTGTTTCTCCTTATTCTGAAGCTTATGATATTTTTGCCTAGTAACGTTTCTAACTAGAATATGCTCAGCATTTAAATTACATTGTCCTAAGTAGAATATTTTTAAAATTTCATGATATAAAAATACGTTCTTAGAAGCTGCATAAAACTACAGTGAACGCCGTTAGGTCAAAATGTAAAAATATTTTCCACTTATTGTACAGATATGTTTTAGCAAAGGTTATTTTACTAAAAGCACAACCTTAATTCATAAGGTTACACATTTGGAACAACGTATATTGCAGCGTGGACGCATTAAGCGAGTTATTGTCGTGCGGCGTGTGTTTGCACGTGCATGGTTTATTCGCTCGCTTTGTGAGGCTCCTTAAATAACAAAGCAATAGCGCCTAGATAACGTAGTGGCTAACGTAGAAAGCTTTAGCCAAGCGATCCAGGTTCATTCCATCACTGCAGCAAAAGTTTGTTTAACATTCACATACGAAATGCATATTAATTCATGCGGGAAAGGGTTAATCTAATTTTACATTATTGCAAGATTAGTTTTTCCCCATATAGCGTCACACATATGGAATAACATACACTGCAATGCGATGCGCTAAGCGAGTTTGCACCTGCGTTGTTATTCGTTGGCTTCGTGAGGTTGCTTAAGGAATCCAGTTATGGCTCTTACATAGCGTAGTAGGTAACATATAAAGCGTTGATCCAAGCGATCCGCGTTCATGTCGCCGTTGCAGCAAAAGCTTGTTCAACATTACACGAAATGTACATTAATTAATGCCGGAAAGGGTTAATATTTGTTTTCATTTTAGATACGTATATAAATATTAAGGGTGTAATAAAAAGTCCGAGTTGTCTAGAAAATAACTTACTGCTTGATTACAACTAAATGATTTTCAGTATTTCTAATTATCTCTAAAACGCGCACAACTTACGCCAACTTAAAGCAAAAATAGGGTGACTAGTTCGATTTTTAAAAACAGTACTATATTTTTATTAATTTGCCAATTTATCTCAATTTTAGCTCTATTTTACTCTCGAAATTTACGTTTTACTCTTTTACGTTTATATTTTACTCTCAAAATTTACGTTTTAAAAACAGCACTATATTTTTATTAATTTGCCAATTTATCTCAATTTTAGCTCTATTTTACTCTCAAAATTTACGTTTTACTCTTTTACGTTTATATTTTACTCTCAAAATTTACGTTTTGAAAACAGTACTATATTTTTATTAATTTGCCAATTTATCTCAATTTTAGCTCTATTTTACTCTCAAAATTTACGTTAGTGGATATTGTTAAAATATTCCCAACTGCCGTTGCGCGTTTACAGTGTTAAATTCGAGATAATACCCAATTTTTGCATCAAATCCACAGCTTTGTACAAAAATGGATAACCTATTCTACCTTTGTGTAGCAAAAATGGTGTCATACTTGCAACTTTTACTACTTTTGACTATGTTCAAGCTAAAGTCGCGACGCCGGCTGTCTAATCGAATTCTATCAGTATATATTTTATGAATGGGTTTATGTCTCTGCCGAATACCAGATGCTACGCTGTGACGGTTGGGTCGAAAGTGCCAGTTTAGTGAAAAAATTGCTGAGACTTGCTAAGTAATTCCTGTATATATAAAGCATTTGATATTTTAAATAACACAGTCCTGAAAGTTAGATTTTGTATTGCACTGGCAATTAAATGACATCATCAGTAGGACACTATTTTGCGCTGCCAGCCACCATCACTAAGGTCTAACTTTGGTGAATTTGTATACGTAATTATGGTAATCCAAACTGACGCAGCAGTGGCGGGCGAATTAATGTTGTGGTGTGGCCTAGGGTTTTAAATCCAACGGTTAATATATAATTTTATTAGATAGCTCGGTTAGAGAGTTTGTAGTTTCGTTTTTTTTACCTTTCAATAATAATTAAAACAATTTGAACGACAATTGGGAATAATCCTACCGATGTGATTACCATTTTATATTAATCCGCATAATTTTCTAACATTAATCAGAATGTTTCGGCGTAATGCAAAATATAATTTTGGTTAATTTCTAGACTGCATTTTTACACTGCAGAAATTGTAAAAATTTTAGTGATGAAATCCTGACACAATGTATTCATTTTCTCGACAAAATAGCTTAGCAAACTAATTTTAGCAGCAGGTGAAGGTACAGCGTAAACATATGGTGTGTTGAATTGTATATAATAATGGCATGGTGCTGCACTATAACGAAATTAATTTACTTCTACGTAAATTGACTTGTCACAATACAAGTTGTCATTAATATTTATGAAACACATTTTTTGATATATAGTACATTGTAAAGACGTTTAGTTCCATATCTATATAAATTTTCTGAGAGACTTGGAAATATTTTGTTATCACGTTACAATCCAACTTTTGTATACGAGCAATTTTTTCTACCGTACATATATAAAACAAAAATATGCGTTCAGCCAATTTGCTGAAATATGTACTATATATAGTTACCTACTATTCAATACTTGCGAGAGACAAAATAAGGTAATTCAAAAATTGACCCAAGTTCCTATTTTGGTTGGTCAAAAATTTGGCGTTGTTTTCAAACATAGCTGTATTACATTTTTTGAAAAGTCAGTGTTTGAAAAAACATTACAAAAACGCTAGAACGAAATATATACTATATATAGTTACCTACTATTCAATACTTACGTGAGACAAAATAAGGTAATTCAAAAAATTGACCCAAGTTCCTATTTTGGTTGTTCAAAAATTTGGCGTTGTTTTCAAACATAGCTGTCTTACATTTTTTGAAAAAGGCAGTGTTTGAAAAAACGTTACAAAAACGATAGAACGAAATATTCACCATGATCACATGCTTTCTAGAAATGATATAGCCACTGTAAACATGAATGTGCTTTCTCATGGTAGCATACACGGGGCGAAGGCCATATAGCTTTTGTGCATTCCATGCACGATTAAGCTTGTTCAATCTTATTAATAGGCCAAATTTTGTATTTAATCAGAAATTGTTTTAGGCGTTAAACTTTGGTATATACTAACTGCTTATATGCTTGTGAGCCGCTCCATGCTCGGAAGACTGGACTGGTTGTCTGAAGTTGTATTTCAAAAGGCTTTAGTTCACATTGGAGTCGCTACACGCGTCACGACATGTAAGATTTTTGATAAGTTTGGTTATGAATAGAAAGTCATATATCGACATAAACTCCAAACAGCTTATAGTTTTTAGCAGGGAACTAAAGGTGAGAATTTGGGCCTGCGGCCCGACCGGGCTCGGTCCAGCCAGGCCCTCGGACCGGAACGGCTGGCCGACGCGTGACTACGAACGAGCTGGACCGAAATATGCTGATCCTGGCCTGACCGACCTGGACTTCCAACGGGCCGGATCGGGTTAAAAATATAGGTTCGTTCTTACCTCAGTATTAAAACAGCGAACGATTAGAACGGGGTTCCATAACCTTGGGTTCGTTTTAGCAATTTCTTATCTGGCCCATTTCATATGTGCTTTTTATTTTCATATCACCTGTATCCTATATATATATATTAGCTTGCTTAAACCCGATTACATCCGGGTCGGACTGGGTCGAAATTTAGCAACTCCAAGCTGGGCCAGGTCTGGCCGAAATTTTGTAATTCCTGGCCGACCTCGATTCCTAACAGATTTCGGCCCTTTCTCACCTCTACAGGGAACCAACAAAGCACGGTGCTTTTTAATACTAAAACTTGAATATATAATCTATGAACCCTTGACCAAATCAAAATTAACCCTTTCATGCATGAATTGATATGTATTTTGATAAACGTTGAACAAATCCTTGGCATAACGGCGAATTGAACCGGGATAGTTTGATAGGAAGGCTTTGGACACTAAACTACTAAACTAACAGCAGTTGCTTAGTACCCTAAAGGACCTCGCAATGCGAGCGAAAAACACTGCGCGTTCAAACGTATGCAGCACCAAAAACTTGGTTAGTGCATCATTTCCTATCGTACGCTGATACGATATTATTGTGTGAACTTCCTCACAAAAGCGTTATAATTACAAATACAAATTGCTCACAATAAATGTATATAAGTTACGGTATTTAATGATATAAAATAACATAATACCGTCAGAATGTATGAAAAATAGTTATTAAATTATTTTACAAATATATATAATGTTTATAACACACAAAAATGGAAGTTACACGTGACACAAATCAAATATTGATTGTACATATATTTGAGATTTACTACTAGATCAATATACATATAGTTCCAATTTGGCATCAACGAATCAGTATCGATAACCATATTCATATTATATACCAACATTAGAAAATACAAACTGTCATATATCCGTATACCCATGAGTTCGTGATGAACCCAAAGAGGCTGTGATTCTCATGCTACAATACATTATATGCGTTGTGAAATGACGAGACGCATTTGTACATTAGCTGTGCCACTATCTGAGTGGGGAGCGGGTAGGAACCCCAAGTTCTGTTCTGCATTTCAAACTTTTTTGTTCTTTATCATAAAGTTTGGTTCTGTTCACCAAGTTTTGCTCTAAATTAAAATACGAAAAATAAAAATTTGGAGTGTGACGGAAAAACCTTTAGGTTGGGGACATGACAAAACTGGGAAAATTTGTTCCTTCCTATCTCACTTGAAAATGGGACGACCAACGGAAACATGAACCGCGTCACCCACAACGTATATAATGTAATGTAGACTGACGTGAGTGTCACACTTTTCTTCAAGGGTTCTTCATGAAATTCTTGATATAAAACTGTAAAACGAAATATGATCACTTACAAATTCCTTGGTATTCATAAAGTAAATTGCTCGAAATACGTTGGCTGCAGCAGTAGGGCTCTAATCCGTTGCGAGGATTATAATCTGGAAACAGGCGGGTTCTCAAATTCACAGGAACAGCAAATATGTTTACCCAAACTTAACTACTAAAGGTGTGTTCACACGCTCAAACTTTTTGCTCAAATTTTGATTAAAATTTGGGCTCAGATTTTGATCAAAATTTAAAAGCATCTTTTTTGCATTTTTATCAAGTTTGAACGTGTGAACGCTGTTCAAACTTTTCATGAATATTCCTGTAGCCAATCATGGACGAGATGTATTGCTTGAAATAGTTTGAGCTCAAATATTAATCTCAAATTTTAAAATATCTCAATTTTCATTTAAAAATCACCATCAAATTTTGACCTCAAATTTTGAGCTCAAAATTTGAGCAAAAAGTTTGAGCGTGTGAACACGCCTTAAGGTTTGTTAATCGAGGTATAGACTCAATTTTGATTAACGACGTCTTAATCCCTTCCGTCTTATCTTATATATATTTGGTATATACATTATGTTTTCATTTCAGCTTAAAGTCAACTTAAAATTTTTTTACGAATTTTAGCTGTAACTTAAATTTTAAACACAACGCTGGAAAACTGAGCGATGATCATTTGAGGTTTTATTTACAAACTATGTAAATAAATCTCAGTTTGTGCTGAGCAAAATTTTATGTACCCAGCACCCATTTAGACATTTTTTAATATTGGACACAATTATTAAAATGCAAAACTACATTTAGCAAAAGCTAATAAATCTTATTTATATCAAGCAGACACTTATTAAAGCAACACTATACATATATATCTTATTAAAACAACAATTCTGAGAAAATTTAAAGCTTTCGAACTTCACGTTCAACCGAGAAAGCAATTAATAAAACAAATTTACCGGTGAGCATATATGATCCGTTGGGTCTTCTCCTTCAGCTACCTCAATTTTTCCTGATAAATATATTATTTTATATTTATCGGTCGAACCGCATTGGTTAGCTTAATTCGTTCGTAATAAAACACAGAAAGATTAACCAAATTATTTCCAAAACTCGGGTCAAAAATAAACTCCCATTACTCATGAAGCGTGCTGACACCTATCGGAAATAAACCTCCATTCACTAATCGTGATGGCACCTTTCGGAAATAAACCGCCACAACTCCTTAATCGTAACGACACTTTTCGGAAATAAACCGCCATAACTCACTAATCGTGTTGACACCTTTCGGAAATAAACCGCCATAACTCACTAATCGTGATGACACCTTTCGGAAATAACCCGCCATAACTCACTAATCGTGATGACACCTTTCGGAAACAAACCGCCATAACTCACTAATCGTGATGACACCTTTCGGAAACAAACCGCCATAACTCACTAATCGTGATGACACCTTTCGGAAATAAACCGCCATAACTACTAATCGTGACGACACCTTTCGTAAATAAACCGCCATAACTCCCTAATCGTGATGACACCTTTCGTAAATACACCGCCATAACTCACTAATCGTGATGACACCTTTCGAAAACAAACGGCCATAACTCACTAATCGTGATGACGTCTTTCGGAAATAAACCGCCATAACTACTAATCGTGACGACACCTTTCGTAAATAAACCGCCATAACTCACTAATCGTGATGACACCTTTCGTAAATAAACTGCCATAACTCACTAATCGTGATGACACCTTTCGGAAACAAACCGCCATAACTCACTAATCGTGATGACACCTTTCGGAAACAAACCGCCATAACTGACTAATCGTGATGACACCTTTCGGAAACAAACCGCCATAACTCACTAATCGTGATGACACCTTTCGGAAATAACCCGCCATAACTCACTAATCGTGATGACACCTTTCGGAAACAAACGGTCATAACTCACTAATCGTGATGACACCTTTCGGAAATAAACCGCCATACCTCACAAATCGTGATGACTCCTTTCGGAAATAACCCGCCATAACTCACTAATCGTGATGACACCTTTCGGAAACAAACCGCCATAACTCACTAATCGTGATGACACCTTTCGGAAATAAACCGCCATAACTACTAATCGTGACGACACCTTTCGTAAATAAACCGCCATAACTCCCTAATCGTGATGACACCTTTCGTAAATACACCGCCATAACTCACTAATCGTGATGACACCTTTCGGAAACAAACCGCCATAACTCACTAATCGTGATGACGTCTTTCGGAAATAAACCGCCATAACTACTAATCGTGACGACACCTTTCGTAAATAAACCGCCATAACTCACTAATCGTGATGACACCTTTCGTAAATAAACCGCCATAACTCACTAATAGTGATGACACCTTTCGGAAACAAACCGCCATAACTCACTAATCGTGATGACACCTTTCGGAAACAAACCGCCATAACTCACTAATCGTGATGACACTTTTCGGAAATAAACCGCCATAACTACTAATCGTGATGACACCTTTCGTAAATAAACCGCCATAAGTCACTAATCGTGATGACACCTTTCGGAAATATCCCGCCATAACTCACTAATCGTGATGACACCTTTCGGAAATAAACCGCCATAACTCACTGATCGTGATGACACTTTTCGGAAATAAACCGCCTTAACTCTCTAATCGTGATGACACCTTTCTGAAATAAACCGCCTTAACACACTAATCGTGATGACACCTTTCGGAAACAAACCGCCATAACTCACTAATCGTGATGAAACCTTTCGGATAGAAACCGCCATAACTCACTAATCATGCTGACACCTTTCGGAAATAAACCCTCATAACTTATGAATCATGCTGATGCTTATTATTACCATTCGATTCGAGACATCGATTGTGTTTGATTGGCAATTGAAATTACACATTTACCGCGACATTTTTAGTACCGAGAGGGCAAGTGTCGAAAATATAATACAAAAAATGTATATGTGTATATTTTCTGTATCGCCTCGTTGAGCTGTGTTGAATGGTAACAATATTATGATACCAAAATTGTGGAATTTGGGGCTGGGAATATAAAGAAAAGACCTGTTTCCATTTCAATTAAATATAGTTTGACAATGTTCAATAACCAGATCACCGAATAAAACATGGCATGTAAAAGGTAAATATATATTTATTCAAATTTCAGCTTATAAAATAAACATTATATCCATTTAAGTTTATATTAAGAGTACATATAAAAATATGTATAGAAAGCGAGAATTATATTGACACTAAAATATTAGTAAATGTAAACTTATTCTTGTAATGTATATTGTATATATATTTTTTTTAATGCAAAGTGAATATATTACGTATAAATTATAAATATTTCTCGGCCTAAGCCATAGCCGGATATATACTGTCAAGCGGTTAAAATCGGAATTTTAAAACATCAAAATACAAAATTCTCGATGCCGAAAGGCGCTGTAAACATAAACCAAATGGTCTTTGTTGTAAACAAATTGTCTTTGCTGTAAACATAAACCAAATGGTCTTTGTTGTAAACAAATTGTCTTTGCTGTAAACATAAACCAAATGGTCTTTGTTGTAAACAAATTGTCTTTGCTGTAAACATAAACCAAATGGTCTTTGTTGTAAACAAATTGTCTTTGCTGTAAACATAAACCAAATGGTCTTTGTTGTAAAAAATTGTCTTTGCTGTAAACATAAACCAAATGGTCTTTGTTGTAAACAAATTGTCTTTGCTGTAAACATAAACCAAATGGTCTTTGTTGTAAACAAATTGTCTTTGCTGTAAACATAAACCAAATGGTCTTCTCGATGCCGAAAGGCGCTGTAAACATAAACCAAATGGTCTTTGTTCTGAAACATCAAGGAACCAACGAATTCACGCCATTTCTGCACGCCAGCAACGTACATTTAGACTGAGGCAGATTCGAATTTTATGAAGATTAGTTATTGATAATTGTTAAGCTTTTGTACAGGGGTAACTTAATTTAGATCATTGTACGTTTTATTACAATAATTAACAATTACTGGCTTAGGCGAAAGCTTAGTCTTTGCAATACAGATATCTAAACTTAGTCTGTTATTTCCGATAATATATCTGGTGGGGTAGACATAACATGTTTATGCCTATATTGGCTTACACATCTGGTCCTAAGCTCTCTATTTCTCAAATTCCAGGGCGCATTCTTGACGACATATCATATAAATCCAAATTCGGGCCCAATCACAAGCATGTCGGTAGTTTTCAGTAAAAGGGTCCCACTTACAATTTTAATGAAATCATAAAATAAAATAAAACACTAAAACAAATGAAAAAATGAAAACAATAAATGGAAATGAAAAATTGATGAACAAAAATTTTTGCGTCTCTAAATTCGATAATGTGCACATTGTGTCTACCATCATGCAGTACCAAACACAAAATTGTCCCTCTAAACTGTAGGTTACGCAGAAATATTCATGAAATAAAACCAGCAAAATAGTTTAGAATTATATACAGATTTTGTAAAACTGAATGAAACTGAACTGCAAAACGCGAAATTAGACTTATATACTTTAAAATGTGTATTCGACAACTGCAGTTTCAAGCACTGATTATATAGGCTGGTTTTGTCAAATTCTACATGTTCAGGAGATGGATGTTCCACTGAATACGTTGGACGACCAAAAAGTCCATTTGTTTTATATAGCTGGTCTCTCTATGGTTTAAGTTAAGGACTCCACGAAAGTGAATACACACGCTGAATGGATTCTAAAAAATAAAAATAAAATACTTCGACGTCGTTTACAATTGAACGTTATCAAAAATACGTTGATCAAACGGTGTAAAACGCCAAATTTGTATGAAACTTTAAACAATATTAGTATTCAAATATTTAAAATATTTAAAACAATATTTTAAACAATATTAGTATTCAAAAAAGTGACTAGTCACAGCGTTTTAACACTTTCATCTTTTTAGTTCTCATTGTTTTTATTTGTATCCGTCTACGGCAAAGAATAGCAAAACATCGTAGCTTACACGGCTGAAAATACAGCACAGTTATTTTTATCGCTGCAAAAATGTATCGTTTTTGCGTGTTCGTCCTTAGGGTTCTAAATCGAGGTTTTCCCCAGTAATTCCACTTTAAATGGACTATTATAAGCAGTAAGTTATTCAAATTACCGTTACAAAATGTGCTAATCAGGTGCATATATGGTGCTAAAATTTGTCCCAAATTACTGAAATTTAGCTATAGAGTGGCAATATATTTTTACCAGATATTGTGTTAAGTAAGTGGCGTCGTCACTATTGCTTTTTCGTGGAAATTGTTTTTATGGTAATAAGATATTAGGTAAGTTTAACGCTAGATAAGCACATGCACTGTGCAAACTGGAGTCAAATCGACGCATCCACTAAAATATAAAACCGTAAGCGCTCAATGTTGCTCTAAAATATGCTATTTAATACCAGGTTTTTCGTATATAAGAACAGCTGCAATAGTGTAATTGCTAAATCTAATATAACACTCAAAACCGTAAAGTCCCTATCAAAATTTTCATCTCGGATCATTCACTGCTAAAGATACAGCATAAAACCTTTCAAATCAGGGTTAGTTTTCTGTCTGCGGTATATGCGCTTCATGGCCTTACTTGTTCCCAAAAAATATCTAAGAGATATATACATATATAATTATTTGTGACATGACATCTAAGTTCGTATCTACTGTGAAAATCTGAGCTAAACTGGTAGTCTTGCTACCGAGTTACAGACGATAAAAACATATGTGGGCAGATTTGGGTCTGAAACCGGGAATTGTTTGAGCGCTGGAGAACTTGCTGCGATAAACGTAAATACGTACATCTGTACATGAAGGACATCAAGCCCATCCAACAATGGATCCGCCATTTTTATAATAGCGTTTAAATAAAAGTTTGCTAATGTGCCTGTTAAAAGCAATTAACCGACAAATATTTTATTAATTTTGATAAAATTATATAATTTCCAAAAAGTCTTACAAAGCAGAAATATACATTCTAATAAACTATATTATTATACAGTGCAGTGTAAATGCTTCAATTATTGTGCATCATGGCTATGAACATGAATAAAATTTGGTGTAGAAAATAATTATTTTATTTTAGCTTTCTTCAGGAAAAGGGAGATTTGTTATTTCACAATTATAGTGCAGTGTAAATGCTTCAATTGTGCATCATGGCTACGAACATGAATAAAATTTGGTGTAGAAAATAATTATTTTATTTTAGCTTTCTTCAGGAAAAGGGAGATTTGTTATTTCACAATTATAGTGCAGTGTAAATGCTTCAATTGTGCATCATGGCTACGAACATGAATAAAATTTGGTGTAGAAAATAATTATTTTATTTTAGCTTTCTTCAGGAAAAGGGAGATTTGTTATTTCACAATTATAGTGCAGTGTAAATGCTTCAATTGTGCATCATGGCTACGAACATGAATAAAATTTGGTGTAGAAAATAATTATTTTATTTTAGCTTTTTTCAGGAAAAGGGAGATTTGTTATTTCAGAATTAAGATGTGTTAGGACCTAAAGAGTATACACCCAACGGCAATAATTTTCGTAATATTTCTTTTCTGGAAAAATTGAGCAGATATATTTGTTGTACCCAGTTCCGGTATCTCCTGCACAGATTACATTTAAATTGCTTAGAAGTGAAGCGACAGTACATTTTTTGTCATAAAAATGGAAGGAATTATTATCACATATTCCCAACTTGCTATTTCGAATTTTTTGTGTTACAACGCGTTAATTTTTATTTCAAGGTCTGTAACTCAGTACCAGCTAATTTTAGATTTCGCACATAAGCTATATACAAATATTTGACTCTGTCAGGTTCTACGAGTCGTCGAATAATTCATATTTTTGGGCCTAAATTTTTATATTTTGGATCTCACAAAGTCCTTGTTTCTTCCGATTTGGCCTTCATTTGTTCGTATAGGTATTGTTTCACATTGGAAACAACATTTAAAGACCATTTATGTCATAAACAATTAATTTGAAGCTTTGTATTAGCTCGGACAGCATTTTGGACATCGTCATTCGAAGCGCTAAACATGATATTACATAAAAACCAACCAGTTTGTAAGACATCTGATAGTTTAACATGTTTTTCATTATTTAAATACAACAAACGAATATATATATTTCAACACTGGGAATCGTATTTGAAGCATTAAGACGGTGTTCACACGGCATCCTAACCGATCTGAATCCGATTCAATTCTATAGAGCATGCAAAAATTTTGTCGAACCCGAATCAGATGACATAGTGTTAATGATTTCTAGACATGCACAGGTATACGATAGGTATAAAGATTTGCTGTGTCGGATTGGATCGGACGCAATGTGAACACATAAGACATGTACACATTTTAAGACGCAAACTATTAATCAAATGAATCGATTGTCGACAAATAACCTAAATAAATAAATATCGCTTGTGACTAGATGTATAAAACGCTTCAAGCAGCAATATATATATATATATATATAATATAGGACATGTAAATTAACATGAACCGTCGTTGCAGTAAATTTATAATTATGTTAAGCAATGACATCGGAAGAATATTATTATTGGCAACAAAATACAATTACCAGCTATATATAACACACAAAACTGGAACATAGTACCAATCAGCTTTTCTTTGGCTTATATAAGAGAACCAAACAGTAAAATTTGACACAAACAGCGATAATTAAGTAGAATTTTAGACCAGTAGACGCTCCGCTGGGACCGTTGGGTTTACGAAACCATTTTGAGGACACTATGGCCAGGATTTCATGAGGTTATAGAGTATCTACTTACTAACTATCGTAACTATTTTCGTTTTTAGTTAATAACTAAGTGCTTTAATAATGTTAACTTTTATTACACAGTCAAAAATTGAAATGTTGATATTGATCATTTTGTGGTCTAACTTATTGACGGTAGTATGTATCATAATGTAATTGTGGTTTCTAGGTGCCCTAGATTTCTAGGTTACAGTTTAAGACAGCATGCGATCACTTGCTTGTTTCAGTTTCAGGGCTACAAAATTGAAACATACCTTTTTGCAGAATTAATGTCTGGTATTCGTAGAGTAAACCCAACGGTATTAAACATATATAATATATACATGTTGATATATACATATATTATGGTTATATAGATATGTACTAAGTGCCTCAGCCGGTGAATTCCCAACTACCGTGAAAACGAGACGTTAATTGCGTTAAAAACATAACGTTAAAACATTAAAGTCTAACTCTGTAATAAATAACCACAAACTAACCGCCAGAAGATATAGTGCACGAACGAGTGCTGCAACATTGTTCAGATTGTAAACGTTGTAGCTTTAGCTTGACACAAAAGTAAAAGTACTAAAAGGCGCAAAAAGACTATGTATTTGCTACAAAATAATATACGTTATCCTTCTTTTCTAAACAGCTTTTTGACACATAATTTACAAATTTTCTCGAATTTAGTGCACTAAAGGCCCAACTTTAGTTGGGAATAAATTGCATTGGATGACATTCGTCCTCATTACATCACATACTTCATTCAAATAGCTGAGCATCGACACAGTTGGTGAGGACGATGCAAAGGCGTCATTACTTATCTCGAGATTTGTAAGTAGTATAGTAAAACAGATGATAGAAGAAATGAACGTATAGTGGATTTAATATGCATTAAAAATAACTTTTACATTAAACTTAATGTATTGCGACGGTATTATTTGCCTCTCAACACCTTAAACAGACTGAGGAAGCTAATAATGTTTATTTATCGATCAAATATGTCGGTTTTTCGACATTTTGAGTACAAATGTCCTTCCACGATATGCCATTGCGTATATTGAGTTAAATCGAATGTGCTTACAAAGCTTGGAGCGTAATACACACTTTCGCCGTACTCCAGTCGCTTCCCTATACTACACATACGTTTGTTGCATGTTCTTCTGTAGGAAACTTAAAATTATTGTTTTATATAATTCTTAGAGAAAAAAAATATAGATAAGGTAATTTCCTGACCAGTTGTCAGAGTCACTTGTTTAGGCTAGCGTCTGGAAAAACAGTGCCCGTCAGTTAGATCATAATGATGATAACTTTCAAATCCGAATGCCTTATAAATGAGAGACTGTGATGCTGCTCGCACAGTTTCAATGAAATACAGTTCATTGCCAAGAAAGCAATTTCCAGCTGCGTTGCGGATAACGTTAGTTTACCTTTCAATTTATACTTATTTACGAAGTTAACAAGCGCACTGGCGGCTGCTTGACTCAATTAATCGCTTAGCCAAGCATACCTTAAGTACTTCTGCGTAAGCCATGCTCTGTTACTATTTTGATCGGTTTAATGCAAACGTATCCCGACAGACTTTTGGATGTGCTAGAAAGTAGCTGCTACAATCATCCACCTGCGCTTTGAAATCTAAACTTCTTGTAGCGTTATTATAAAAATTTCTGCTCTTAATTATGTGCCTTACTTACGTTTCATACGGGCAAATTGGTTAGTTAATCTTTTTCTTTTGCTTGGTTGTATAACTTGATCATTGTATAAGTATAACTGATATTACATATGTTTGGATTAATAGGATAAAGCAAAAAACGTGGGAAATGTCAAACAAAATTTTTAAACTGGAATTCCTGGTTCCGGGTATGGTTTTTGCCCTTTGCCGGAACCGGAACCGGAACACGATTTTCGTCGGAACCGGAACCGGAACCGGAATTCCGGTTACTCCCTGATAG
>JASANE010005867.1:0-10835 GCA_030248225.1 Trileptium ribeirensis | reverse complement strand
ACATTAGGTCCGCGGCAGGGAGTAACCGGAATTCCGGTTCCGGTTCCGGCGAAAATCGTGTTCCGGTTGCGGTTCCGGCAAAGGGCAAAAACCATACCGGAACTCCGGTTTAAAAATTTTGTTTGAAATTTTTCACATTTTTGCTTCATCTGTGATCCAAACATATGTAATATATATTATACAATGATCAAACTCCAATACAACCGAGCCAAAGAAAAGATTAACTAACCAATTTGCCGTGTGTAACGTAAGTAGGGCACATAATTTTAGCAGGAATTTTTCATAATTACCTGCAGGAGTTTGTTAAATCAAAGCCAGGTCGATGCTTGTAGCAGCTATTTTACACATCCAGAAGTCTGTGGGATACATTTGAATTAAACCGGTCCAACTCGGTAACAGAGTGTGGCTTACGCAGAAGTACTTAGCCTATGCTTGGCTAACATAAATTGCGTCAAGCACCAGCCGGTGCGCTTTAAACTTTGTAAATCAGGTGAAACTGAAGTAACGTTATCTGCAACGCAAGCAGAAACTGCTTCCTTGGCAATGAACTGAATTTATTGAAACTGTGCGAGCAGCATCACCTGTGTGTCTCATCTATAGCATTTTGATTAGAAAGTTATCATCATTATCATCTAACTGACGGGCACTGTTTGTCCAACGCTAGCCTAAACAGTGTCTCTGAACACTGATCAGAAAATTACCTTGTATCTATTATTTTATCTTAGAATCATATAAACCAATAATTTTAAGTTTGCTACAGAAGAACATGCAACAAACGTATGTGTAGTAAAGGGAGGCGACTGGAGACAGATCGAAAGTGTGTATTCTACGCTCCAAGCTTTGTAAGCACATTCGATTTGACGCAGTATACGCAGTGGTGTATACTGGAAGGCATTTTTTTGCTCTGAATGTCCAAACACCGACATATTTGATCGATAAATAAACATTATTAGCTTCCTCAGTC
Organism: Trileptium ribeirensis; assembly: GCA_030248225.1. Taxonomy (NCBI): domain Eukaryota; kingdom Metazoa; phylum Nematoda; class Enoplea; order Enoplida; family Thoracostomopsidae; genus Trileptium; species Trileptium ribeirensis. The sequence continues at coordinate 9,871 of JASANE010005867.1, read as the reverse complement.
TCTTTAAAGTTTCAGAAAGGCAATAATACCATCGCAATACATTAAGTTTAATGTAAAAGTTATTTTTAATGCATTTTAAATCCACTATACCTTCATTTCTTCCATCATCTGTTTTACTATATATAAATTTCGAAGACCAGGTTCCGGTTCCGGTTCCGGATCCGGTTTAAATGGATGGTTCCGGTAAATTTCGGTTCCGGTTATTCCCTGGTCCGCGGGTTGGGGCGGTCACATATTGCGTTAGATTTGATTCAAGAATTATTTGCATGAAGCTATCGCATTTTTGTCAATCAATTTCCGGGTAATTAACGTCACCCGCCAAGATAATAGGTCCGTTTTTTACCGCTTCATTAATAATAACAATGATTCAATTAATAATAACCTTCATTACAACGATAACACTAAAGTTCGTAACTCCACACAGAGCACTTCCACATAACACGTCGATTAATAATACCGTCGAAAAAACCAACCGAGTAGCCACCCTCACACGATAGACATAAATTAGCTAAGTAAATTTATTTAGTCAACCTTATTTTATTATAATTATATATATATTAAGTAAATTCTGATGTAAATTTTAGATTGGGAAAAGGGTCATTTGGGGACCAATTGCAGAATATGAATAGGTTTCTAGGTGAGGGATAGGGTATTGGAACCCTGTTTGATGGTTGTAGAGGTTTAAAAAGTCGTATATATAGTTAGAAAAAGTCAAATATTGATATATTTGGTGTTGGGAGCAAATGATGGGAATTAGAGAAACCCAGGGTTAATAAAAATAGAATAATAATGGGATTAAGGGGTTTCCAGCCCAGGGAGAAGATGAAATATAGTCCGACAGTAGGGAAAAGTTGTACCCGACTTGGGAAAATCTTAGTACATTTGTAAATTTGATAGTAAAGAAAAAATGTTAATTTTTAGGTAAACTTGAGTGTTGAATTAGGGTGTTGGGGTGATATATCTCAAGATAGGAATATATAAGTGAGAAGTTCACAGTAAGTGGGGATAAGTATTTAACCCACCCGATATGAAATATAATAAACCCCACCGGGAGAAAATAATTATAAATACAAGAGAAAAGTGTTATTTAAGTAAAAATAACGAAATTTGTGAAATTGTGGATTCCGAGCCATATTTAAGAGGTAATATATCGGTAGGAAATAGGAAATGAAGGGTGCAATATGAAATTTGGATAGTTTGCTCCCCCTCGGAGACCAATATAGAGGTCACCCCTGTGGGAGAATGGATATTCCCCAGGGGACGGTAAGGGAATTGCTATGATTTTGGTAGTAAGGTCTAAGCCAATGAAATATGGTCTCTAAGGAAGGGTAAATACAAGGTTGAACCTGCCCAAAAGCTGACACGCCCCACACAATGAAGCCGGACGGTAGCCGCTGTTGTGTTAGCACTACTAATTTTATTCGAGAACCGCACACACTCTCACCCTGGTTACCACTCACTCAACGCAAAGGGACGAAGTTTTTAAAATATTACTGAACCTAGTACTTTACTATTACCTATCGCTCCTACTAAGTATTATTGCCACTTGCTTCTGGTTTTTTCTTGGGAAAACTAATTTTACTAATTAAGGGTAATAATGCGTTAAAGAAACATATGTGCTGCCGCCCATAGTTCTCTACTTCACTACGTATAAATTACGTTTACTATGATCCGTAACCACAAGTAAGAAATTCACGCGTTCTTTGGGCTCCAATCACAACCCTTATGAAGCACGGTCAGTGAAATCGGAAACCAGAGTATAGGCGTTTCGGCCCTCCTTGGGTTGGGGAGGGGGAAATCAGGGAAGGGGCCCCATATTTTCAGGTATAGCCCCCATAGTCTCTGGACCCTCAATCATCTCTCACCCCCAAAACCGATCTCTTCGAGATCAGGGTCACTCCTTTTCAGGTATAACCTCCGATATGCTGATTCAACATTCTTTTATTTTCGGATTTTTGGGGGATATGGAGGCTTTTCTGGCAATTTTTTTCCTAAAGCTTAGCTTTAAGATTCTTCCCCCCTAACCCCCAGGGGGTAATTTTTCCAGCTCTATCCAATGGAGAAGGTTTCAGGGCTCTATCTCTTAAGGGAGCTTCAGCAAGGGGCCCTAATTTCAGGGGTCGGAAATTTTTTAAAAATGTGGATTTTGGGTTTTTTACATTTTTGACCATAACTTTTTATTGGATGGACCGATTTGGCTCAAGTTTGGACATGAAATAGAAGATCCCATGCGCTATCGAATCCCTATGCCCTATGGTACGAATCCGTAGTTAGTCAGGGTAACGACATATGGAGCCCGATACTGGCAATGCAAGCGAAAACCGATATTTTTAAATGAAATTCTTATGCGTTTAAATGGATGGATTTTTGGCATTGGTCATATCGTGATTAGGTTTAGTGGGAGAACAGCTTAATATGGGGGGTCCGGGGGCGAGTCTAAGGCTCAGGCTTAGTCTAAGACTTAGGCTTAGTCTAAGGCTTAGGCTTAGTCTAAGGCTCAGGCTTAGTCTAAGGCTCAGGCTTAGTCTAAGGCTCAGGCTTAGTCTAAGGCTCAGGCTTAGTCTAAGGCTCAGGCTTAGTCTAAGGCTCAGGCTTAGTCTAAGGCTCAGGCTTAGTCTAAGGCTCAGGCTTAGTCTAAGGCTCAGGCTTAGTCTAAGGCTTAGGCTTAGTCTAAGGCTTAGGCTTAGTCTAAGGCTTAGGCTTAGTCTAACATTTATATTGCAACGTAAATTATAACAACTTACAATTAAAAAGGATGATTAAGAGGTATGATGGTCGCAGCGGTACGATTAGCAACCGAAAACAAAAGGCAGTTGCCGGTTTGACGCTCGATCACGCCGACGACCCATCCATGTTTCCTTCTGGGCATGCCGCGGTTATATTTTTGCCGAAAGAACATCACATGGATTCGTCCACCTCAACATCAAGGCCTGGCCCTCCTAGTACAGTATTTTGGCAGTTTTGATTATCGTAGGCCACAGCAATGTCACGATAGTAGTTATACCAATTCGTTGCTGTGTCTGATGCAATGTTAGCCTGCTACATAATCCATTCAGTGGGCAAATTGTCGATGTAGGCAAACATTACCAAAAGTGCAGTGAACAAGAAGATGTGTTGGCCGGCAAAGAATGAGTTATGGCGTATAGAGGACTTGTGGCGACATGCTTTGCATCGCCATTCATAATTGTCACCTCGGCCTAAGTCGCCTCGAGCCGCTAGATACATGGCCTCGCCGCACTCACAGTTCCGGGAATTTGCAATTAAACCCCATTCAGCCGCTAGTTCTATTATGTCGTCATATGTCCGACATTGCTGTACAAATTGGGCGTAGGTCATACGAATGTTATCAACATTGTTCCGTTGAAAAACTCTAATAGGGTTAATAATGTTAAATCTGTTATTTGTTGGGCGTCCGCGGGCAGCCATTACTGTATTTAATATGTTTAGTTAATATATTATTGAAATTAGCCTGAAAGTTAAGAAATATATTTTGAATATGGTAACATTTTATATCGTTGAAGTCGACTCGTGGAGCTCAGTAGTTCGAAAATGGTTTTTCAGCCATAACTAGCTAAAGAGTGAAAATATGATAAATAAGGCACGGTTGAATTTGTCTCGTCATTCTGCGTGTATCTATGCTACTTATGTCTATTTTGCTCATAAAAAATTTTTTTCTCGATTTTTCAACGTACCGGGTCCCTCTTAGTACTGAGGGAAAAATTTGAAAAATTTCAAAATTGTTGGAATATGGTCAAATTTGGTACCGTTGAACTCGCCTCGTCGAGCTGAGTCGAACGGTACCAAAATCATCGCTGTATGACGATTCCCTGATTCCCCCCAACCCAAGGAGTGCCGGCGTTTCCTTGAAAGTAGTAGTAAGTAAAAGGTCCGAGTATAGGCGCCTTAACATATAAGCATATCCAGAAACGCCGAGTATAAGCGCCTTCTTTTTGTTGTAATGTCTAGCTAAATCACAAGAACCTCCGTTAAGCATATGTACGCAATTCTTTGCGTGTATGGACCAAGCCTAAACCAAACGCGAATCAATGCTAACAAAAACGATAACTGCTTGCAAAACTTCCAGCTCAAACACAGCGTCGGTATAACACGTAGAATAAAACTCAAGGACTAGCTATGTAATCCCTCAACCAAAAATAATGGCTAAGACTAAAATAACAGTATTAGTATTAGGCTGGTTACACAAGCCACTAACTCGGCAAACTCCAGAACCCAACTGTAAATAAGTCAAAATTAAGTTAAACTTAGACTTAGCTAATAGGAAAAACAAAACGATATTATGCAAATTAGGTAAGAAAAGGAATTAAGTTTTCAAAATTTGATAAACTAAACTTTTGAGTGAAAAATCGTAAAAATTGGGATTTTAGCCCCGGAATCCCTTTGGCAGCCTACTAAACCTCCTAAACACGGTAGTAAAACAATGTTTAAACCCGCTTTGCCTAGCTATATAATTTAATGATATAATTTAAAACAACCGAAAATAACCAAAAAAATTTACTGTTTTACTATACTACAATGCACTCTATTAATATAACAATTGCACATTCAATAATAAAAACACAGCAACTACGTACCCATAAGTCACCGTGGACTTCATTAAGCATTCATATGATATAGAGGAGAAACCAGCGCACGGGCGGATTCAGGGGGTGGATTGGGTGGCTAGTGACCCCCTCCCTTCCAACGTCAAAAATATTTTTCCTATATTTGTTATACCGATGAAATACACAATCTATATATATATAAGAGGGGAGGGATTTTCGTCTGTTTATTGTTTATCTGAATGTTTGTCTTTGAAATCTGTCAAAAGTATTATGTAACAGGACCGTTCCGGCACGTTACGTGTCTTTTACAAAATTTCGGCGTTAAAATTGCTTAAACGCGCCTCAAATCGAGTTTGAGGGAACAAAAATAGTTTGAGGGAACAAAATTTTAATGGGTAGCCTGTTGCCATGGCTATCAACAATTGCGCTGCTTATTGATATTGAGTACATTAACTTTTGCCATTGATATAACCTTTGCCATTGTTATGCTTTTGCCAGCTATATGACCTTTGCCACTGTTACACTTCTGCCATTTATATAACTTTTGTCATTGCCTGATCTAATTTATGATTGTATATTAGGACAGACGCAAGTGAGCCCAGAGGAAACTGGTGTCGATTATTTGGTTAAAGTCAGAAAGACAAGGAATGTAGGAGAGTGTTTAACTAGCCAGGACAGAAAGCCCGAACGGAACTCGACCAATAGCCCCTGTTTCTCCATTGAAACTTCAAATTTATGGCCGTCCGGGAATAGGAGACCTTTCACAATTTAAGGAGTTGGGAAATGATCAAAATCAAGAGTATCGATTTTACCGGGTTTAACCATTTTATAGCTTAATGGCCGCGAAAATAAGCTGAAACAGGTGGGTTACGGTAGCGTCCGATTATTCGGAAACAACGCGCATCGGGCTCGTTTATCGGCCCGTAACCGTTCAACGGTTGAGCTTTCCCGGAAATGTCCCGGTAGAGAATTTTTAAGGCTTTCGAAAGAGGTCAAAATGTCACAAATCGCGTTAGGATTTCATGAGATATCTTGGCAACATTAAGGTGAAAGTTCAGTTGACAGCCACTACTTACGCTAGGTTTGGCTGGTGACCATGGTTCGGAGTGGACCTAACTTAGAGATATATGGATATATAGATATATGTGTGTGTGTACTATCTGATTTTTACGCCCCGGTATTTCTGTTTTTCCCGCCCCCACCGGACAAATCCTCCTTTTCCGCAGTACCTTTCACACCCCCAAAATCGCCTGATCATCGCTCTAGCCGCTGGTCTTCCTTCTTACCGTCGAATGAGCGATTGGAATTGTGAGTGCTTCTAAGTATTTAACCCATTGAGACATCTAACGAGACCAGGGGGCTTCGACCTGACCAGTCATTCTGCTGTTGTGTAAGTTATTTTTCCGTTTTATAACGCACTATGAAGATTCGACATAAAATTCCGTCAGTTTGCAATACATTATGTACTCATTCATACATATCATCCTGCAACGCAAATGTTTCGATGGTGACTGAATCGTATTGAAGCTGTCGGTTTATGTTGATTATATAAACCCAGCTGGAACCTGGCGGTGAGATTTACTTTTTATCCCCCTTGAGTTACGCCACTGTGCGAGGCGAATGCCATAAGCGTTTTGATGCAGTCAACGTAAAGTTGGCTAACATCAGTAGCATCGTTGTCGTTCGTAAAGTGTTGGTTATGAATGAAGCGCAAGGTTGGCGGAAGCGTCGATGTGTCGATGATGACTGAATCATGTTGAAGCTAACTATTAGTTTATGTTTAATTATATAAACCCAGCTCAAATTAACAAGGTTCGGTATATACTCTTTTATCGCCCCTTGCGTGACGCCACTGTGCAACGCGAATGCCATAAGCGGTTTGTTGCAGTCAACGTAACGTTGTCTAACATCAGTAGCACCGTTGTCGTTCGTAGTGTGTTGGTTATGAATAAAGCGCAAGGTCGGCGAAAGCGTCGATGTGTCGATGGTGACTGAATCACGTTGAAGCTAAGTATTAGTTTATGTTTGATTATATAATCCCAGCTTTATGACTCTGGGACACGGTGTTTATGGTCAACATGTAGGTATGCACCCGGCCGCAATGTCCATTGAATGCAAATTGGGCACAAAGCGGCCGAAGGCCATTACCGGTCCGTGAGCAGGTTTTTGCTCTGGTATAATATATATAAAATATATCGCGACATGAGTACGACAAATGTGTACATGTAATATTGAGATATATACATAATTATATAACAACATAATCACTGAATTATATAATAATACGATATTAAAAATATATTATACACATTAAGACACATAATTATATATTATATTTTAAAAATTATCGTATACATATATATGTATATTATATAATTGAGTTATCTACAATAAAAATTAACTACTTTACAGAAATTAATTTTGGCTATATAATATAGATACCTATTTTGTCGACAATATTTCCGTTTTACATTTATTGTGAGTACAAAAATTGTCAATACCTTTAAAATAACTAAAATACATTTATATTCCCAGCGGTCATAATTAATAAACGAATATAATTAGACATAGCATCAATCAAGTAAATCAATTTTTAATAATATATATTGATTTTTAATAATATACATTAACACACACACAGATTTATAACAATAAATACATAACTTCATATATAGAAATAATATGTATTATGCATGAATTTATAATGAATATACGTTTAATATGCATACATATAAATAATATGTTAAGTGAAATGATAAATAAATACTTTTCATTGTATTATTTATATTGTACAAACGAAATATTGCAGGAAGAAATGATACATTTCCCAGTACACACAATTCATACAAATATTTATGTCAAAATTGAACATATATATATCGCTCTTTGGATTTGAAAGCTAGTACAGTTTTCGGAAGACTACTAATATTACCAGTCAGTAGTATACTTATAATGGTTACCCTCAAATTACCCTCAAATTACCCTCAAGTTACCCTCAAATTACTCACCACCACCGGTCCCCACCGGTGGGGGGGGTAAAACCAACATTTTTCATCTACTATCGATCAATCCAAAAGATTGGTTAGTGCGTTACCAGGGATAACACGTGAATGCAAATTTCCATGGAAATTATATAAGATAGAAATGTAAATTATTTAAATTCTCACGGATATTTCTGTTTCAATATGGGAAGTAATTGAAAAAGCCCAGATTGTAAATGTATATAGAACCAATTTTACCAGTAGTGTACGGAATCGATCAATCCAAAAAGATTCGTTACGTGCGTTACCAGGGATAACACGTGAATGCAAATTTCCATGGAAATTAGATAAGATAGAAATGTAAATTATTTAAATTCTCACGGATATTTCTGTTTCAATATGGGAATAATTGAAAAGCCCAGATTGTAAATGTATATAGAACCAATTTTACCAGTAGTGTACGGAATCGATCAATCCAAAAGATTGGTTAGTGCGTTACCAGGGATAACACGTGAATGCAAATTTCCATGGAAATTAGATAAGATAGAAATGTAAATTATTTAAATTCTCACGGATATTTCTGTTTCAATATGGGAATAATTGAAAAGCCCAGATTGTAAATGTATATAGAACCAATTTTACCAGTAGTGTACGGAATCGATCAATCCAAAAGATTGGTTAGTGCGTTACCAGGGATAACACGTGAATGCAAATTTCCATGGAAATTAGATAAGATAGAAATGTAAATTATTTAAATTCTCACGGATATTTCTGTTTCAATATGGGAATAATTGAAAAGCCCAGATTGTAAATGTATATAGAACCAATTTTACCAGTAGTGTACGGAATCGATCAATAACAAATGCCGTTAGTGCAGATAATTTCAGGAAAGTACACGATAAAGCGGATTCAACAATTTTTTTGACATTCGATTTGGACTTGTTCTTTTGTATGTATATGTTAAATAATGCTATATTTCGTAAATACTTGAGTTGAGTATTTGTACTTTATATAGTGTTGGTGCAATTTGTTGAGGTCATGCTAGTCCTTTATGTTTGGAGCGCAATAATGGACTTATCTTTGGATGATGCAAAAGTTTCCAGCCGAATATTCAATGACTGGTAGTAAACGATTTACTGTTAACGCTTAAACTCTTAATTACAACTAATCGTTACACCATATGTATGTACACAGCACAAATATGTTATCTAATCACATTGAAGAAACACAGAAAATATATAACTATCACGTATTTACTGTATCGTAAATATATACGTGTCCATTAGGGCGTAGTGGGGTTAGCCTCTCCAAAGGTCAGACCCGCCTGTATACCCATGGACTATCAGACCCCCTAAGCCATGTATACCCTTTGAATATTCTGACCTCTTGTCCCCGTCTACCATGGAAAATTGTAGCAATTTTATCAAAACTGCAAAAATACACAGACTATCAAAAATAGACGTGTATGCAAAAATCCAATGCTTTTATGAGTCTCAAAAGGACGCTTATACTTATCATTTAGCTCGCAGCGCTAGGGTTTATCATCAGCATTCACTTTCAAACCCATCAATCAAACTAAACCATTATAGATACTGACTGACTGGCAAATATTAGTAGTCTTCCGAAAACTGTACTAGCTTTCAAATCCAAAGAGCGATATATATATGTTCAATTTTGACATAAATATTGTATGACCGTGTGTATATTGGGAAATGTATCATTTCTTCCTGCAGTATTTTGTTTTTACACAATTTACACAATATAAATAATACAATATGAAAAGTATTTATTTATCATTTCACTTAACATATTATTTATATGTATGCATATTAAACGTATATTCATTATAAATTCATGCATAATACATATTATTTCTATATATGAAGTTATGTATTTATTGTTATAAATCTGTGTGTGTGTTAATGTATATTATTAAAAATCAATATATATTATTAAAAATCGTATTACTGATATTCTACGCTATGTCTAAATTATATTTGTTTATTAATTATGACCGCTGGGAATATAAATGTATTTTAGTTATTTTAAGGTATTGACAATTTTTTGTACTCCACAATAATGTAAAACGGAATATTGTCGACAAAATAGGTATCTATATTATATAGCCAAAATTATTGTAAAGTAGTTAATTTTATTGCAGAGATAACTCAATTATATAATATACATATATATACGATAATTTTTAAAATATAATATATAATTATGTGTCTTAATGTGTATAATATATTTTTAATATCGTATTATTATATAATTCAGTGATTATGTTGTTATATAATTATGTATATATCTCAATATTACATAGCAATA